>PVIC010017356.1:0-32848 GCA_004025085.1 Thryonomys swinderianus | reverse complement strand
CAGGAAGGTGTTAGATTGTTGGTGAGACTGTGGAGCCACCATCCAAACCCTGGTATTCTTTGACACAAAAGGTTAAAGAAAGTCTTGTTTTGTTTAAGTCGTGTTTTCTTCAGATCCCTATTATAAGCAGCTGGATGCAATTCCTGACAGTAATCTTTGATAACTTTAAAAAAGCATATATTATAAAAAGCATATATATTATAATATATATTATAAAAGCATATATATTAATAAAATACATATTAAGAAATGAAAACTTTAAATTCCATGTTATATACTATTGCAAATGAAAAACATTTTTTCTCGCATGTCCTTATTTGGAATAATTCAAGTAGAGCCAACATAAGGCTTTGTTTTAAACGTTTTAACTGAATACTTAAAAACATGAACAGCAAAAGAAAATGCTGTCATTAAGATTTTCTAAATTCGAAAAAGCCTATCTGCAAGAAGTACGCACACCAGAAATCATTCAGAAAAAGTTAAAATATTTATCACTGATACGTTAGACGGCAATGCTGTCCGCAAACTTTCTAAACAGTCTTCGTTGTATTCCCTTAGCCGCTAGCAAGCGGTTCTTCGTTATTTGCAGCCTAGTTATTAGCATATGAAAATTCTAACCGCTCATAGAGCAGCCCGTTTGGTCCAGACAGAGCTGACGTTGAGATTACTCCCGCTCGGCCACTGAGGGTGGTGAGCGCGCAGGGAAAGAGGCTCCGGGCCGCATCGGTGTTCCGAGCTGCTGCCGGCGAGCGCGGCCGGGCGGACAGGCACTGACCGCGGACCGTCTTGACCCACCACTGACTGGTAACAGCGGCGGGGGGAAGCCGTGCGCGTGGGTAGCACGCCCGCTGCCTTCTGAGAGTCTCGCCAGACACCCCTGCAGGGGAAAAGGTCTCCTTGGCTTAAGTTTTAAAGGCAACCAGACGCCGGTTGCTGTCGGCGCTAAAGAGCCGGCCGGTGGCGCCTCCGCGGACTCGCGAGGCACCGCTCCTGGGGCCGCCTCTGCCCGAGCGCCCCAGACTGCTGCGCGGCTCGCACTCGCTGTTCTCAAACGGTTAAGAAAAATGAGAAGCGCTGTGAAAGAAATTTGTGGCTCAGCATAAACCATTCATTGATTTGTGGGCTGCAAGTCCTCCAGGGGGTGTTACGAATCCATGTGATAGCTCGAGTTTTACATTTGGATCTCTTCTTTAGCTGATGGATGTGTAAAATTTCACGTTAGCCTGGCTACCCCCTATTGGCTACACATCTGAGGAGGTTCAAGTGTATGAGTTATTTCTTCCAAAGTCAATTGTAATTTACACTCACTAAATTGCCTCCAGATCCACCTTTTAAAGATAGTAGACTCAAAATTGCATTCATTTTGGCCCACACTGCCCATTTGTGTTTAAACCACAGCCCTATTTTGGAGAGCCGCCATCGCTAATGGAAAGACGTTATGTGGCTGAAGATCCACGTTTTCCACAGGAGAGGAGAAAGCTGGCGAGTTAAATGGCCAGTGTACAAGCAGTTTTCAGCCCAGTAAAAACTCAAGTTCAGCCATGAGCAGGCGGGCCGGGGGAGGCCCAGGACAGCGGCTCCTCAGTCCATCTTGTACCAGAAAGCCAAAAAAGCACCGCAGCTTCACACTATGAGAAATTTGCCCTTGGCCTGAAAATAGTCTTGAAACGAAGGGGTTTTCTCCTTTTTTCTTTGTATTCTTTCCCGTTGTTTGGTGCATGCTTCACAGCACGAAACACTCTTGAAATTATTTTGTTGCCAAGCATAATTCATCTTATTGACTGGCTTTTAACATTAGCATCGTCAAGGGCGTTCTGCAGCCAAAAAGTAGCCAAGCCGCCCACCTATCCCCTCAAAAGCCCCAGTGCCGGAGATCTACTGTGAGGAACGTTTATTTGTTATCCTCAATTCCCCTCGCTAATTGGTTTTGTGTGGTTTTAGTAGAATTTTAAGTAGAGGCTTAGAGGGCTTGTTAGAAAAGACTGTTTTAGGACTCTAAAATTTATAAAAACGGCCATGGACTAAGAAGGCCCCGCCAGTATAAAACAACGGCGGAGTCTCAGACGCGCGCAGCAGCGTGTGCTCGAGGTGATTAATCTATGCTCGGTGCTGACCCCAAGGCCCACATGCTGCTAAAGTGCGATGCGTCTGGAAAAGGGTTGTTTTTCGAAAGTTCGGATTCTGTCAAGGAGTTTTAAGTAGGTTTTCTCATTTTAAAGCCAGGCTTTGGCGTCTGAGCTCCAAATGCACATGTGGGCTGAGAGCGGGACAGACGAGGTGAACAATGAGCTTCATCAGAGCGAGCACCTGACTCTGCGCCCGCCTCCCCCCTTGCTCCACAGGCCCCATTGTAAGTCCTCTTTAACCCAATTAGGTGCGAGCAATTTTCCACTCCAGTTCCCCATAACCTCCCATTCCTCCCAACCAATCTTTAAAAATCACAGCTGAGATGCTCCTTGCGGGTTCCTCAGCTAGAGCTCGATGTAAAAATTCATGTAGCCCATCGGCAGCTGCCTCTCCAGTTAGTGCGCTCTAACCGCGCTCCAAACGTTGCCATTTAGACAGCGACATTTCTGCCTGCTACCACGGGCGGCCCCAGTTGACGCTCTGCATCGGTGAGACTTTCTTGCTCCCAGGGCCGTAAGTTTACATTGTCGGCGGTGGCGCAGGGCGAAAGCGGTTCCCGCCGTGGAGAGGGCGGGGCTGCCACCGAGCCGTGCTGACATTTGCTCTTGGGAAGTCCAATAAATAGCCTTAGACAAAGAAGGTAGAAATATCTAGCACCCCACGGTCAGCTTGTTTGTTATGTTCCACAGCAGGGGAGCCCAGAGTCCACATCCAACCCCACTTTCAAGGGATCTGGCAGTCAATTATCCTTCGATGTAGATTGGGGGTGGGGAGATAAAGCACCTTATATCCCAAACTTATGAAAACAGGAAAAATCATAGTTTTTTCAAAGCCATTAGGGTATTTCAGTAAAATTTAGAAATAAAAATTTCCTTCTTCAGTTTAGAAAAGCAAACTTATTGCTTTTGAACATTTTAATTATTAAGTTTAACCATAGTTAGTATTCAATATCTTCAAGACATAATTCACTCAAGACACCAATAACCCTGCACACATGTATCAGTGCTGTGTCACAGAAGATTCCATTTGGAAGGATTTATTGAGTGATATAGGGTGTAGAATCACTAGGGACATTTTAAAGTATATTGGAAATGAAATAATTTTTCATTATTTTATTATTAGAGGGCTTATGTTATGAACTGGAAAATTAATTCTTATTCTCCATGAACATATCTCTGATTTTTATAAGCCAAAAGGATTAGTTGTACTGCTACACAGCCCAATTCATTCAAAAAGCTAAAATGAATGTGAAACTGTCACGTAGGTCCAACCCAACAGAACGCAAGAATTTTGCTCAGGTGGGTAAACAGAAATTTTAAAAATTCAGAGAATTGCAGTAGGATGGAGTTCTTTGGGTTGTTTTATTTTTAGCCAAATGAGAGGGAAATTATCCAATTATGGAAATTGTTCAATTATTCAAAGTCTAAATTGCAAGGCACACATAGTTGTAGTTTAACCTCTTCTAAATCTTACTAATAGCTCTTTTGCCAAATGGGACCAGTTCAGAAGAGAAAAATGGCTACAATGCATAAGAATGTAGAGTATGAGATCTCTAAGAGCCAAGAAAAACACAAAAATCACTACAATCACAGCAAATACAAGAGACTAAAGTTAGGCTGGGAAAGGGCAACATGAAAAGAAAGAAAACATAAATACTGAAAAAAATGTTTGTTCTGGTCTTGTTTCACTTGATATTAAAATATAAGCCTTGTGTATTGTGTGGTACTAGCAAAGAAAACTATATTAATGGAGCTCTATTAAGAGTACTTTCTGTAGACCTAGGAATATGTGTGAACTTGTGGTACTTTTAAATATGAGAATGATGTTGATTTGTTTAAATTACTTAAGTTAACCCTATAGTTATTTACTAAGAATCAATCAGTTTGGACTCTCACCTTAATAGATATACAAAATAAACCCTAGTAAAATTGCTAAACAAAAGTAAACCTAAGAATGTTCTAAAACATAAAATTTAAAAAGTTTTTTTTTTTACATTTCACTGTAAGAAAGATCCAAATTTTAGAAGCCATGAGGGGAAAATCAACAGAAATAGCATAAACAATTTAAGTCCCAGTAATAATGAAAGTTACTGTAAGCAAATAAAAAAGATAAAGGACAGACACTTAACCAGCAAAGGGATACTATCTAGTATGTTAAACCTGAAGGCAGGGCCGGAGGGTTAGCTCAGTGGTTCCAGCGCCTGCCTCACAAGTGCAAGGTCCTGAGTTCGATCCCCGGTAACCACATACAATGCTGGGTG
Organism: Thryonomys swinderianus; assembly: GCA_004025085.1. Classification (NCBI taxonomy): domain Eukaryota; kingdom Metazoa; phylum Chordata; class Mammalia; order Rodentia; family Thryonomyidae; genus Thryonomys; species Thryonomys swinderianus. The sequence goes on along the minus strand of PVIC010017356.1, from coordinate 28,461 downwards.
TGGTGATTCAAGCCCACTAGCAATCAATACCACATACCACAGTGCCGGGCGTGGCCTGTAATCCCAGCACTCGGGAGGCAGAGACAGGAGGATTGCTGAGTTCGAGGCTTGCCTGGCCTACATAGTGAGCTCAGGGCCAGCCTGAACTACAAAGCGAGACCCTGTCTCAAAACAAACAAACAAACAAACAAACAAAAAAACCTGAAGGCAAAGAAAATAGTCCCCAAATGGAAATTTGTAGAATAAAGCACATAGCTATTAATCACATATAAAAGTACTTGGTTTTACCAGCAGTCAGGGAAGGCGAAATAAAAGCTAGTTTTCCCACAAAGTTGACAAAAAGTGAAACACTGAGCGCCTAGAAGGACATGGAAAAACAGAGTTGGTAGAACTCAGAGTCAGTGGCAATAGGTGCGAAGGGTTTTGGAGGATATGTTGGCAAATGGTTTTAAAGTCTTAAGTCTACATACCTTTGATGAATTCTGTGGAATCACTACCATGAATGCCCACGTTCCTGCACATTCACTGCATCATTGTCTGTAAGAGAAAGAAATCAGACATACAATGAGTGACCTCTTACAATGTCACTGGAGTAAAATTATGCACTTATTTAAAAGAAAATTCAATACATGGACTTGAAAGATTTGTAGGCCATATTAAGTGGAATATGTATGAGTTATCAAAGAAAAACATCGAGAAGACCCATATCAAACTATTTCCACCTATTACCTCCTGAGATGTGAGGGGGGGACAATAAGCAGATGTTCTCTTTCTAGTTCAGACCCTTCTGTTTTGCTATTGTTACTATAAACATATGTTACTTTATCATTAGAAATACAAATCAAAAACTTTTACAAGTTTCTGTCAAAGTACTACTTTATTGAGATATAAATATTCATCCTCTCATTCATTCACACAACAAATTTTGTTAAATGCCCATGGTGCAAAATGTACATGAAATTCTAGTGTTATTCTTAAAAATCTCTTTCCTTAAAAGTGTTTTTTGAAACACATGATTCTGAGATTCTGAAGCCTTCCTCTCCATTGTGCAGGCTCTGATGGGTACAGAATACTCACAATTACATATCTATCTAATCTATCACTATCCATCATCTATCTCTGTCGGCTCCCTACCTATCTACCTACCTATTTGTTGTATTATACTGTTAAAAAAAAAAAAGCAAAATTGTGAACAGGGAATCTTCCCCAGAACAAGCTCTTACACTTGCTTTCTAATATCTTTGGTGTTACTGATCAACAGCCTGCATCTCAGTTCCTCGGTAGGAAGACTGACAGCACCCTGCTCCCTGGCAGGCTTCCGACAGTGACACATGAGGCAAAGTGAAAAACTTGCAAAATCTACAGTAACAGACCTACGGGACTGTGTTCTTTCATTCGATTGTCAATTTTTTTTTTTTGAGAGAGAGGGTCTCGCTTTGTAGTTCAGGCTGGCCCTGAGCTCACTATGTAGCCCAGGCAAGCCTTGAAACTCGGCAATCCTCCTGCCTCTGCCTCCCGAGTGCTGGGATGACAGGCGTGAGCCACCACGCCCGGCTTGATTGTCAATTTTAACATACACATCACTATTCCCTTGATAATGGGCTCCTTGGAAATTACTTCTCTAAGTTTAAAATTTTTCATTTCCTTTTTATTTAGTTATTTTCTTGCACTTTCTGTTGTTGGCTCATCATATAATTACAAATAAAACTACACGGTGTACAGTTGAAAAACCTAATTATCTGAAAGCCATTAAAATGTAAGTGTGTACAACAGAACTTAGAAAAATATGGCTGCCAAAGGCATCTTTTTAATTTGAAATGGAAGATATGGTGCATGTGGGACGATTGGCTCAGGAGGTCCTCTAGGCCTTTCCAGGAGGTCCTGGAAAATGAGAATAACTGGTTGTATTAGGCGGAGAACTTACTAAGAAACATAACTGGGCTCATAGGATACTGGGGAAATCACAGTAATTTTTCTCAAATGTTTACAGAAAATCCAATTTGTTGGGCAACTTCTGTGCATGGTGCAGAATGTGAAATGGAACCCATGCTCATTTCTGCTCTTGGTTCCTACAGCCAGAAGTATTCAAAGACTGCTGAGAGCGTGTCAACAATCTACAAAGCCAAGCCTGAAATGTCCAAATTTGCAAAAATTTAAATGCCAAAGTAATAATGACATCAGATCCATTATTAAGAATGCTAACAAGGGGCCGGAGATTTAGCTCAGTGGTTCCAGCGCCTGCCTAGCAAGCGCAAGGTCCTGAGTTCGATCCCCGTAACCACATAGAAGGCTGGGCGTGGTGGCTCACGCCTGTCATCCCAGCACTCGGGAGGCAGAGGCAGGAGGATTGCTGAGTTTGCGGTGGCTTCCCTGGATTACACAGTGAGCTCAGGGCCAGCCTGAACTACAAAGTGAGACCCTGTCTCAAAAACAAAAACAAAAACAAAACAAACAAACAAACAAAAAAAGAATGCTAACAAGAAAAACTAAGGAAGCGGGAGGAGGCGACCCATGAAAGGCAGAACACCAGCTAGTAAGTTAGGCGATAATCACCCAGCGAATCCCAAAGCCACGAAGGGCCTTCTGTGACAACCGAACACTTTGAAAGGGAACAGGCGCTTAGATAATGTTGTTGTATCGATGCTGCACTCCTTAGATGTGACACAGCCACGTGCACAGCCTGTCGCAGTCGATGACACTCTGCGTACACGGCGATGGGCCCAGCAGCTTCCGCCGCCTAGTGCCGCAGCCCGGCTGGTTCGCGGGAGTCGCTCGGCGACGTCCTCCTCATGAAGAAGTGGCTCGGGCAGCCCATCGCCCGGAATGTATTCCCGCCAAGTGGCGTACGGCTCAGCCACGCGGCGAGTTTGCTCCTCGGAAACGCATCCTAAACGCCTCGAGGCAAAGCGCCAGCATGTCTGCAGCTCTGGGATTCTCTGGCTCTGTCTCTCGCCGCCTCCGCGCCCGCACAAGTCGCCGCACACGCACGCGCAGACACGCTCTGTGTGATATGTAAGTGATAACAGACGAATCCACGCATCGGGTCCCGCAGCTAGTGACTGTTGCAGCCTCCGGAGGTCTGATATTTTTCAAAATGAAAAACGGAGGGGAAGCAAATGATTTCGAGTTTTATGGTAAATTTTACACTTTTAAGTAAGTGTTATTTAAAGTGAAAGGGTTTGTTTAATAAGAACAACTTGAAGACATACTTTTAGATAATGTAGATGGGGATGAATAATAATTAGAACAGGTGGAGTCCAGCACAGTAGCTGTGATTAGGACACACCGCCAACGCGGAAGGCCGGAGCCGGGACACAGAGTAGCACTGAGATTTGTGCCACGTTTTCGCTTTCACTAGGCTACAGTTTGTCTATCAGACAACAGCTAGCTGATCCCTACAGTTATTTTTACTTTTCTAGATCTCACAAAGGGATAAAACTATAAAGAACTACAAAATATCAAGACTAGCCAGGCGTGGTGGCTCACGCCTGTCATCCCAGCACTCGGGAAGCAGAGACAGGAGGATTGCTGAGTTCGAGGCTTACCTGGGCTCCAGAGTGAGCTCAGGGCCAGCCTGAACTACAAAGCGAGACCCTGTCTCAAAAAAAAAAAAAAATCAAGAATAAAAACTTTAAATAATTAAGAAGCAAATACAATTTTCCTAAGCATGAGATATTTTTGAGAGCTGAAATATCACATGGAGACAGCTGGTTAATACAGTGATCCAAGCTGGTGGGAAATACCATCAGGAACATGGCCGGGGGTGGGGTGGGTACATGTGAGTGCGGAAGGTGGTGGACACAGAATGGAGGCACCTAACGAGAAACCTCATTGAAATTTAGCTCTCACGTGCAATACTAACCAGATTGTTAGATGTGAACTTTACTTAAAGGCTTATAAAAAGTCTATACGTAAAAGTTTATTAAAGAAATTCTGTACTGTTTTCTATTTTATATATGTGTTTATATCATATGCATGTCTTACATCAACATGATGTTTCCTATGACAGCTTTACTTTAAAGGAAAATAAAGCACGGGCACTAGCGTTTATAAGGTGCCAGACTTTATATCAGGTGCTGTCATTTGTTACTGTATTTAATCTTCATACCTGTCAGTGGCAAATATTATTTACCTGAGTTTTAGTCATGAAGAAATAGAAAATTAAGGAAGACTTAATATTCATCAAAACTAACCACACAGGACTCTAGTGCCCTACTAAGGAAACACAGCTTAAAAAAATAAAAGCTTTAGGGCTGGTGATTTAGCTCAGTGGTTCCAGCGCCTGCCTCGCAAGCGCAAGGTCCTGAGTTCGATCCCCGGTAACTACATACAATGCTGGGCGTGATGACTCACACACACCAGCAATCAATACCACATACCACAGTGCCGGGCGTGTTGGCTCACGCCTGTCATCCCAGCACTCGGGAGGCAGAGGCAGGAGGATTGCTGACTTCGAGGTTTGCCTGGTCTACAGAGTGAGCTCAGGGCCAGGCTGAACTACAAAGTGAGACCCTGTCTCAAAAATAAACAAACAAACAAATAAAAAAAGGAAGCTTTAAGTGTAATGTAAGAGCAGTTGGTTATCTTTTGTGTAAAAAAGTAATTTGTTTCCCTTTTTTATTACCATGGTATTTTTTCTTCCCCTTGTTACCCCTACACCCCATTTCCCTTTGAGTATTTTCTATTTCCCAAAATCTACCATAAAGCTTATGTGTATAGGGGATGGGGTTGTAGGGTAGGTGGCAGAATAGGAAAAAATGAGAATTAAATTGTATCATATGCTGGTACAAATTTTCAATATTGTGTGTGATCGCGATGTGTGTATATATAATGTACCAATAAAGATTCAAATTTTTAAAAAAAGGATTTCGGAGGAGATTACCAAGAACTGGAATTTGTCCTTCCAGAGACTGCTGGCTTCCGCCCTGAGCCCTTCCCCGCCCCCTGTGAGGAGCGGGAGGCTCAGCTGCGGTGGAAGGACGGCCTGTGCCTGCACAGAGGGCCCGCGCCCCGGGGGTCAGCAGAGCTGGCTTCTCGGGTCGCTCAGCTGCTTGCCCCGGAGCCCGGAGCTCACCGGGCGCCCCCGCGGGCCCGTTTCTCTGTCTAGGCCTCGCGTCCTCGCACTGCCCTGGGTTCCGAAGGCTTCCAGCACCTCTTAGGGTTGCCGCACACCTACCCACTCGCGTGCCATTTCATGCTCATTTTCCGTCTCCCAATTTTTATAGCAATTATGTTTTATAAACACGAGTAGGTTAAAAAAGAGAAGGAAACAATCTTTTCCGTTAAGGAAGTAAAAGTTCGAGTCCTAAGGGAGAAAGAGAAAGTTAACACCATCTTGCAATCAGTGCGCACGAATGGGAGAGACTGGAAGATAGAGCTACACTGAATCATTCACATCAAGGCTTCCGCTCAGGCCTTCATACGACACCTTAACCTCCTCATTCTCCAAGGGGCTTTCGCAGGGCAGATAAGGGATGAGTGTAAACTCTTAAGAACAAGAGGAGGAGAACCAGTGAGGTATTTTAGGATACGAAAGTGTACAGCAGACAAGTACCGATGGAAAGAGACGATCCGCCTGGGAACTTCAGCAGGTTTAGGTTTAAAAGGCAGGAGGAAAAGGCAGCGGGAAGCTTACAGAGAGGGACAGTCGGACCCCAGCTGCTGTCCACGTTCCATAGCTCGCGTTCTGGGACAGCCAAGGGAGAGCGGGATCCCTGGGACCCAGGAAATAGGCTCTGACACTGCCGCCCGCTCTAAGAGTGTTCCGGTAAATAGTCTATGGGGCCTTTGAAGGTGACCTTCCAGCTCAGAGGAGGCAAGAAGGCCGATGAGAAAGGTTTCCAGAAGGCAGCTGCCCAGGAGGTGGCGCGAGCGTTCGCCTGGGTTTTTGGAAACTTCCTCAAAGTGATTGCTGGAGAGTGCTGGTGTTCTGTTTTGTTTTGATGAAACAAAAACATTCTAAACTTAGACTAGGGTGATGGTTACAAAACTATGGAAATACCCCCAAAATCATTAAATTATACAATTTATCCGTTATGTTGATAAAACTAGACCCCTAGTGGACAAGAAGGAAACTTAGTGTGTCCCCTTCATAAGTGCCCCCAGCTTATTTTTAGCCAGCCGGTCATATAAAACCAGATTTGCGTCCCGCTGACAAATAGGAAGTGAATTGAGCACCCCTCAAGAAGTTATTAAGTAGCTGTTCTGTGAGCCGTGCTTTGGTTCAGAGAAAGTCACAAGAGATCTTGAGTCCCTTGGTTCGAAGCGCCCGCCTCCTCCATTTCACACCGGGTCGGGAACTGCGTTCCTCGCGTTCTTCAGGCACCGTTTTTGTCTGGGGACGATCTTCGGTTCTGGGGCCCGAAGGACCCGCGGCCACGGCTGCGGCTGTGTCGGCTCTGCAGCGCGGGTGTGGGCACAGGTGCCCCCGCAGGGCCCCGATGCGGGCGCACGCGGACCGCCCTGGGGGCGTCGGGGAGGCTCCGCGGGGTCCTCCAGGGCCCAGGGGTTGCTTTCTGCGTCTCCAGGCAGCCCCGAAGGCGCCGCAGCGGAGCGCGCCACCGACCGCGTGTTCTGCAGGCCCTTCCTCGGCGGCGCGTGTCCCTGCGCACCCCGCAGGGCCACCCCGCTTTGGAGCGTCGCTCGCGGGCACCCGCGCTCACGGCTCCCGCTTCCGCGGCCGGGTGGCGGGTGCGGGAGGCGGCCCGTGTTCTAGGTGTGCCCACGGGCCCGGCCGTGTGCGCCCTCGCCTCCGCCTCCGCGCGGCGCGCGGCTCCCCTCTCCAGTGGCTCGGCACCTGCCGTTCCTCCCGGTCCTTTTCCTTCTGAGCAGTTCAATTAGCTGCAAATCTCACTCTGATGGACTGAAGCAGCTTGAGCGGACGCCCGAGCGCTCAGCCAATTAGGCTCATTTGAAGTTGCAGAATTGCCTTCTTTGGTGTTAAAACCCCATGTCAAACACCGGGTCTAAGATCATTTGTGCTGCGAAATGAGACTGACAGAGCAGCTGCGGCGGGGGGCATGCCTGCCGCCGGCTTAATTGCGCAGCCTGAAGGGCCATCATGAACCGGCGTGCGGAGACCGCCTCGCCGCTGCTGCATCACAAATGCTCTTTATTAACAGCGATCTGTAATCGATGGGCTCAGGCCTTTTGCCAGAGCCCCCAAATCAGACAGGCGGGCCCCTGCGTCAGGGTGGGCGGAGCCACGGGGCCCAGCGACCGGGCTGGGGGGTCGGGAGACGCCGGCCCTGCCCGAGCGGGCGCGACGCGGAAGCAGAAAGGGCCCTTCTAATCAGCCCGGGGCGCCCTCATCTCACTGCCGGCTGAATATGCATCAGCCCGGGCCAGTGCGGCTCACTGTACATACAATGACACGTTATCGATGTGAATGAAATGAATTGCTTTTGTTTCAGCAGAGGCGAATGTTCTAAATCAGTTCAGCCTTATGTGTAAGGGTGAATTTTGATCCAAAATATAAAGGCCTATAAATATATATCCACGTGTAGATTGATAGAGACACAATTCCGCAGGTGTGAGGAGATGAGACAGGAGTTAGGGGGACTTTGGTCAAATAGACAATAGTAAAGTTAATAACCAAAATGTAAAATCCATTGATTTAGAAACAGTCTGAGGCTTCTAATACAGAATTCCTTTCGGACAGTGTATATGAGACCTGAGCAGAGCATCAGAGACCTGTGAACTAGACCACCCTCCACTCGCAGCATTCTTTGTAACCTGGGGCAAATGACGTAGCCCTATAGGCCTGTCTAGCCTTCTCTATATGAGGGACAGGGTGTCGTAACCATCCATGAAGTTTATTTTCTATCCACTGTCTGTAAGCTGTGTGTGCTCTTAAGTGTTATTTTTTTCTTTCTGTGCTGTGAGAGACATTCATTCTAGTGTAAAGAATGGGAATTTCTAGGGTTAAGAATAAGAATTTCTTAAGAAGAGACCACCCCTCCTCAATCCACTTCCTCTTTTCTCAAAGAAACATCACTTGTAGATACTCTCCTTACAAAGTCCTATATTAAGTGTCATGGAAGGTGGGGCAGGACCAGACTCTCCTAGATTGTGCTTGCTAAGAGTCAAAGGCCACCAGAGGGTAACACATGCTGGGTCAAAGCAAACTCAGTATGCAACGGTGGGAGGCACCATGCACACAGGTAAATAAATAGACATTCTCTGGAAATGTGTGAGATGCTGCGAAGTCGTGAGGTCAGCAAGGATCACACTCCACTAAGTTGTGTTTGTGGTCGTTGTTTTATTTTTTGTGGTACCGGCGATCGAACTTGGGACCTTCGGCTTCCACGTAGGCGTGGTACCACTTGAGCTAAAACCCTGGTTCCACTAAGTTTTGGAAAACACTCTACTTTTTAGGAATAATCTCAGAAAGTGTACAAATAAAAAATGAGGAATTTATTATGTAAACAAAAATCAACTCTAACAGAAATAGTTGGAGGTGACAATGAAAAATATCACACACAGTAGGTGAAAATTATTAAGACTATACCACTGGGACTGGGGCTATTTTATTCCCAGTGTCAACTCCGGGGAGCAGGGAGTCAGCCATCTTTGTAGTTCCGTGGAGTTCCCCTGTGGGGGTGGGGAGGGCAGGGAGGGCGGGGCCCTGGGAGGGCGGGGCCCTGGGAGGGCGGGGCTCTGCGTCACCACTGGGGTGTCGGCAAGAGAGGCGGGCAGAAGTGAGCAGGAGAAAAGGAAGATGTTCTAGACAGGGAAAAACAAAACACAACTGGGAATGTTTTATTCCCAGTACTGGAAAAAAAAAAAAGAAAAGCAAAAGAAAAAAGGGAAAAGAAAGGCTACACCACGATCTGAATTAATGAAATTATACTCCTAAAGTGTTGGTGCTGTTTAAGTAGTGTATTTTAATAAATGTTTGTTTTTTTCTCAACCACTTTTTGAAATATTTCGCTAAAAGGGAGACAGATATTATTTTAGTTTGAGATGCCCAAAGGAGGATTTGTAAGACAAGTAGTTTGAACCGAATTGCACAGGGTAGGTGAAATTTAGACAACAAAATATTTAGTCGCAACTTTACTTCAGATTCCCCCTAAAAAGTGTGAGTGACAGAATGAAAAGCCATCAAAGTGGACTCTCATGGGGATACACAAAGGCCTGGCATTTCTCAACGCAGATTCCAGCGAGTTCCACATGCCGGCTTCGGTCGCCATGTACGATTCTGTTTACGCAGTCAGTGCTGGCAACCTCTATTGGATCTACATTTCACAAGGCTCTGTTTTTCCCCGTCTCCCCATTTTCTATTCAGTCAGTTCCATAGGGCAACCCAGTTCTTCAACAAAGAAGGGTTCTTCCAAGGTGATCCTACGTTTGCAAAGCCAGTCGCAGACGTTTTAAAAGCGGACTGGGGGTTGTTCCCAAGGCTGAGCTGTCGCAAACTGAGCTGCTATGAACATGGCTGCACGTGTGTCACTATGATATGATTCCTTCAATTCTTTTGCGTGTGTTCCTAGAAGGGCAATAATATTCAAAGGGAAATGTGGTAGAGGAGTGAATAATGAGGGGTAAAGAAAAAGGGTAATGGTAATAAAAAAAGGGAAACAAAGCTTACGTATTTAGGGGTGGGGACTACGGGGTGGACAGGGGAGTGGGAAAGAAAGAGAATGAAGCTGTGTCATACACTGGTACAAATTCCCGACACTGTGATCATGATGTGTATATATAATGTACCAATAAAGATAAAAATTTAAAAAGAAAAGCTGACTGTGCAAGCTTTCATTCTCCGTCATCATTCCCTGGAGCTCTGCTTGAAGCTGTTTAAAAGGTTCCATTGCTTCTGCTATCTTGGATTCTATCATCTTGCTGATCTCTTCTTTAATGATGTCTTTCACTCTGGACAGTATCTCTGTTTTGATCACAGAGATGCGTTCTGATTTCCATTTTACTATATCTGCCTTTGTTACCATCTCCAAGAGTCCTGGTGTCTGAGTTTCAGTTTGCCCCATTTCCCTTTTCTCTGAATTTCCCTGTGGTGGTGATCTTTGGTCTGATTTTTTGTATATTTTCCCATTTCTACTCTTTTGTTGTTACTAATGGTATTTGTTTAATTCCTTGCCTGATGACAGGGCAGTGTTTGTTGCAGGTCTCTTTCTTTCTATTATCTGGGGCCCTTTGGAAGTGGCACCTTCCTGGGGTGTCCTCCTTGAATCCGTAATGATCCTTGAGAGTTCTCAGTTCCAACACGTCATGGGAGGTATTTGAGCAGAACAGTCACATCATCTTTGTTACCATAATAAAATCAGTGCCCATATCAGCATTAAACACAGTAAATAAAATGAAAAGTTTTGTTAATTTCTATTCTGAAGTCTTTGAGCTCATGAGTTACCTCTATGACCATATGCCAAAATTTAGAATTGATCAGCAACATGCATACAACATGTAGATTGTAAAGGTACCCCCAGAAGCCTTTGGGGATAAAAGGTCACTGGGGAATCAGGGAGGTAGGGAGACAGGAGGAGAGTGAAATAGGGTTAGCAGATTTCTGAAAGATCATCTAGACCCAAGAACCTCATATATGCCAGTGGGTAACAGAGGACAAAAGGGCATATATAAACCCATACCAACTGTATGCTGTAAGACCGTTAGAGACTTTGCTCACCTTTTTATAATATACAGAGGAAATAGGACAGCCTAAGAGTCTTTTACTTCTGGGTATTGCTTCTGACAGGAAGATAGGAGATAGGCAAATACCGGATCTTTTCTGTGATATGAGCACCTGTAGATGCAGATGAGCTCTAGAAAGTATGACAATTTTTATAGAATGGGAAGTTTTCAAAGGAAATTTGGTGTGGGAATGTAATGTGGGGAAGGAATAAATATGATTCTGAAAGGAAATAAAAGAGCATGTATATAGGGGGTGGGGAGGTGTGGGTGGGTAGGGATATGGGTAAAAATGAGAATTAACTTGTGTCGTATATTGGTACAAATTCCCCGATGTTATGGGTGATGGTCAGATGTATATAAATTGTACTAATAAAGAATTTTTTAAAAAAAGAAAAGCTGACTGGGCTCTACATCATATTTTAAGGAAGTAGATGAAACAATTTTAGCCAGAGACTAGGGAGTTGGATGCCTTCCTGGAACCTCATCACCACGGCTGACCATTTCTTACAAATGCTTCAGTCCAACCAGAACAAAACTGAGCTACTATATCTCAGCTCAGCAGGCCCTGAAGTCATCCCGGAGAGGCTTGAGGGAAATAATACAGGTAATAATGACATAAGGTACCTAGATGACCAAGTGCTTTCTTACAATAAAATAGGAAAGTTTTAGAAACATAATTCTCACAAGGTTAACTAGGTTTAACACTGTACTCATTTTCATTTCACAATTAAACAAACTGAGGCATGGAGATTAATCTGCCCAGGGTCACAGAGCTATTTTGAGTTGTAGACCTGGCACGTAGGAGGGCTTCTCAATGCTCAAATATGAGTAGTCTGGTGTCAGGCTCAAAACAGCTTTTCACCTTTTATTCCTCACGCCTGGGGTCCCTTCTTCCAAAGGACTGAGATATTTGCATGACTTATAGCTTTTCCAATTGAGCTTTTATGATTAGCCCATTTAATATTCAATAGCATTTCAGGGGAGCTTCTGAGTCTTGACCAATACATACAGCTGCCTGGTAGAAGTCTTCTCTTTCTTACGCTGCCAGTCTCAATGCATTCAAATTGTTCTCACCATCTCCTTTCTCCAGTCCCTAACCCTGCACCTCCACTGACCTCCACTGACCTCCCTCGTCCACTCCCAACCTTTGCAAGTGGCGCCAGAATCAGGCGATGCCAGAACTCAAAAATACTAAAGGATGTTTCTCTTCCATTCATTCTCTAAACAGATGTTGGAATGAAACTTTCAAATCCAACATGCTCTTCTTTTGCTCAAAATTCAGTCTTGTCTCTTATTTACAGGCTAAAACCTGGCCTTGCGAACGTGTTGGGCCTGAGCCTCAGCCCGAGCCTCGTCTCACTTGGAATCCGGCACCGTAGACGCTGTCCCCTTTGTGCCGTGTGCAGCGTGCCAGCCTTGTTCTTTGCTCTGCCTCTCAGCCTCCCTGCCCAGCCTGCCATTCATTCTTCACCCGCCCTTCACCCCATCCTTTAGGGTTCTACTTATCATCAAATTCCTCTTTTTTCCGCAACTTTTATTTTTGCATGTACATGTTTGCGATCCGTGGCGATTCTGTTGCTTCATGTACATAACACATCTTAATTCCTTTTTCATCTCTCTCTGTCCCCATCTCTTGGTCCTCTTCTCTTTTGCAAAAGATCTGTCTTCCGATTTCCTATTGCATTTTATTTTGTTCCCTATTTATATTTTGGGATTTTTTATATAAGAGAAACCAGATAATATTTAAGCTAGGATGTTCAATTTATTTCGCTTAACATCATTCTCTCTAAGTGTATCCATTTTCCTACAAACGACTCAAGTCTGTTCTTCTCTGTGGCAGAGTGGGTGTTCCACTGTATGTTAATCCTACACTTCACCTGGCCAGCTGGTGTGGGCACACAGGCTGCTTTCAAGAACCACCCTGTATGAATCATGCTGTCCCAAATCCAGGTGTGCGTACGTCATCTGTTAACCCAGTCATTCCCCCTCTGCGGATCTTCTCAAAAGTTAATGACACCATATTACAGTGATATGCACGTCAGCTTTTCTCTTGAAGTCTCTCTGCAGCACCAGCCCCTGCATCCTTAGACAGGTCAGTAGGTACTGTCCTTTGTGCACACCCCTGTTGTAGAAGCCATGATGTTGTCTTGTAACGTCTCTCTTCGCTGCTGTGATGTACTATGTTTTCATCCTGAACATCTAACTCAGTGCCTCTTAAGTGCTCCTTCTTGGCACTCAGAAATCATTTGCTGAATCAATGCCATTTCTAGAATTTCTGTGATTAACATCCTCATTTAGGATTATAAATATTGTAGATGACAGCTGTCTATAAACTGTAAAAGTATCATAGTAAAGTAAAATAGCATTACTGGATCTATACATCAGTTATTTTAGGATTTTTCCATCAGTTCTTGGAAAAGACACTTGTGATTCTATTCCTAAATTCTGGATAAGAAATGTAAATTCAACAGAAAGCCAGTTGTATAGAGTTGTCGTCCTCTCAAACTAAATTTTCTCCAGGATTTTTTTTTTTTTTTTTGAGACAGGGTCTTGCTTTGTAGTTCAGGCTGGCTCTGAGCTCACTATGTAGCCCAGGCAAGCCTCGAATTCAGCAATCCTCCTATCTCTGCCTCCCTAGTGCTGGGATGACAGGCGTGAGCCACCACGCCCGGCATTGTGGTATGCGGTGTTGATTGCTGGTGGGCATGAGTCTCCACACCCAGCATTGTATGTGGTTACTGGGGATTGAACTCAGGACCTTGCGCTTGCGAGGCAGGCTCCGGAACCATTGAGCTAACCCTCTGGCCCTCTCCAGGATTTTTTTAACTTAACTTTTAAAAATAACAATGTAACATAGATTTTTAAATTTTAAACAATTTTTATTTTAACAATATTTTAACTCATTAATCTCTTTGAATCCCCAAAGTTAATATTGACTTTTTCTGATGGCACAACTCATTTTAGATGCTAAATATATGGGGAAGGGCTGTTAGATCATAAAGATAACTAACTATACTTCTTTGGAATATTTTTAGCCCATGACGGTCAAAATTAACAAGTTTTATTTCCAATATATAAGTAACAATTTTAAAATGTTGTATATTCTAATTTCATTCCCCAGTGTCAACAGCTGTGCCTTCTGTAATATTGCATAAGGAAGAAAAATTTGTGTGTGTGTATGTATGTGTATGCGTGCATGTGTTGTATTTCTAGAACTTTCTGGAATTTTGTTCTCCCCAAGGACATTAACTATGTGACCAGCCATGTCTTGACTGAAGATGGAGCTATTTTCCAAGCCCTAATATCTATCATTTAAAATAGTTAAATGATTGTTGTCCTTAAATAATGTCACAGTAATAAAAGAATTAGAATTGACACTTGACACTGTTTATGCTAATATTTTGTGCTCTGGATTTTTCTACAGTATGAAATCAAGTTGCATATCCTCAGAGAGATGCATATGCCATATTGCCATGCACAGTAGATAAAACTAATGCAGTAAAAATCCTAAAAGGGAGCCTTCTAAGTAATTTTAAATACACAAAACTACATCTGCAAGATATTTAACTATTTGCTTTCACTAAAAACTAATAAGATTTAAATTCAGCTTGAAAGATGGAACAACCAAAGTTCAAAGTGCATGCTAAATTTGTATCCTAGGTTGGTCCTACAGGACTCTACGTAGTCTGCTTTGGACAAAATATTTCGAGTTCAGAACAATGGTGGGTGGGGACAGAGATTCTAATTTCACTCTTCTATTCTCCTATGACCTCAGTACAATTCTGTATGCTTTTTAAACAATGCATTAAATATCTTGGCTTATCTGTAATGCATACATAAAGAGGAAATTAGAGAGCATAGCTACAGTGTGCTCTTCTGTTCTCACATGAATGGTTTACATGGAATCTGTTAGATATAAAACACTGCTGGGAAGATAAGTGTAATTGGCAAACTAATGACTGCTTCAGCTCAACACATGACCACTTAGGTCAAGAAATTCTGCCCCTGTGGTTTTATTCCATATGGCCACAAAAAAAATCCACATATATTTTGATGCATACTCTCAGAATCTTAATAAATGGAAGAACAAATTCTAAATTTTCATACTACATTATATTTATATCTCTTTTCAGACAGATGTGTTAAATGTTAATTATTCCCCCTTGCTACACAACATATTCTTTATCCTTGGAGGCAACAACTCAAAACTGAAAGCATTTCTTTTAGAGAATTCCTAGAATTGTCACCAAACACTGAAGAATACACAGGCTCACCAACAAAGCCACAAAAACATTCAGCTGCACTATTATTTCTTGGCAGCTTGTGTTTAATAATTTAATTCAATTCCAGTAGCGCGGTACATCACAACACCTAGTTTTTGAAGCAGTAAACTGTGTGTCTGTGACAGGGATGTCATAATGGAGTATGAGTTTGCATGCTGAGGTGTCATTTTCATAAAACAGCGTTTTTACTAGGGGGACACAATGGAAGATCTGCTTTCAGATCTGATACTGAACAGTCCTCAGCTATTAATTCATTATAATGCTATTTTTCTATCTAGGCAATTTATGATTTGTCAGAAATATAGAGACAATTTATGTTTTCTTAAAGACTGTTAAACAGGAGCACTAGAATTTAAAAGCTACTAAAATACCCAATAAACACCATTTTCAGGCAAATCACCCTGAAATATCCACAGGCAAAAGTATTTTCCATTGATATTTCCAACATAAGACAATGAAGCCACAGGGAGTGAAAATGAAATAGATTCTGTGTTATATTTTGGCTCATTTCTCTCCAATATGAAAGTGCCTACACATACAGTCCAAATTTCAAGTTTCATTTACTTATTAATTTATGAAATCTTAAGCCTATATATTATAATACATAGAGAAAACCATATAATTATTTCTTTTTTTTTTTTTTGAGACAGGGTCTGGCTTTGTAGTCCAGGCTGGCCCCGAGCTCACTATGCAGCCCAGGCAAGCCTCGAACTCAGCAATCCTCCTGCCTCTGCCTCCCGAGTGCTGGGATGACAGGCGTGAGCTACCACGCCCGGCCGTATAATTATTTCTTAATAGAGAGATCATTTTTAATCTCCCTCGGGCCAAACAGCACATGGAACGGTTGGATTTTTAAAGCTGTTTGTAATTCCAGCATCTGGATTAAACCCTCACGAGACTTGGGCTCTAGCATCCAGCGAGGTCCCTGCCCTGCCTCCCTCAGCTCCACGTATCTCTGTGTCCCTCCTCACTGCCCTTGACCTTCTCTCTCAGTTTCCTTGTGGTAACCATTCCCTGGGGTACGTGATGCCTGATCTGCAAGGCTGACCCAAATTCTCAACGTAGCACCGTCAAATATATCCATACTAAAGAGGCAGTTGGGGAAGAGCGATCCAGGGTGGGATGAAACACGACTTTCCCCCATCATGACCTTGTGCTGAGCCGGACTGTCTTTTAAAGCAACTAGGAGCCAGTCGTTGTTGTTTTACTTTGTTTGTTTTAATTATTCCCATGTGCTTCCTGTCTGAGTGTACTGCCTCCTGTTTGCCAGGACGATATAATGAATCCCCTGGCCTTTTAAAAAGGCTACGCTTGTATCTAGAGAACTGTCCGTTTGTTGAGATGGTAATTGCCTTGACTTCGATGTCCCTTCCTCTGCACGCGTGGCTCAGCTCTTCTACCAGACACGCGCACAAACTTCTCATCCCTGCATGTGCTCCTGGGTTAGGACTGCTTTAGTGGCAAATTTACAAATTTACAGCAGTAAATTCCATTGCTGAACTAAGTTTGTTGAGCAGGGAAATAACACGCTTTGTACACACGAGTTGTTACGACTCTCTCCCAAAACTTATTGTAGTTTATCTGAGAAAATGTTCTTAGATTTGTCCATAAAATACAATATATGTTAGCTGACCAGTTTAAATGTATAGAGTGATAAGTAACAATACAGTAATATTTTATTATTTCATCTGGTGACCCACACAGCTAAGGTGCTTCCCCAGCTATATGGTTTATTGTGTTGTAACTGGGAGACTTTTTAAAATTACTTTTTTTACCTAGAAGTGTTGGCCCCTTTCCACTGTATCCCACTGCTTTTTACAGTAATAAAGTCATATGTTGGCTGTATTAATTACTACTTTTATAACAGCTTTCGGGAGCAGTTTTCTCATTCTTAAAACTTAAATAAACATGCCAATATTTCCAAGCTCTGTTGAGAAACCAGAGAGCACCTAACATAACAGCGATGAGTGTGTTTTGTAGGAGACGCCTATCTCAACGTGCGTGATCCAAAGTTCATCTGGGCTTTTTGCACACTTAGTGAAATTTGAAGATTAATAATTTAATCCATGGTTGAAACAATTCATGAAACAATGAGCCATACTCTAGAAAGCTTGTGTTGTATTTTACCAAAGAACAGATCTTTCTCAAAATTTGATGTAGTCAAACTAGCTCTTACCTCTCCGATGCTGGGCACTATCCCTATCCCTAAGGCAGAGTCCTTTAACAAACTGGCATGGGATAATAGCGGCAATAAAATGTTATTATACGGTACAAATAAACTCCATTAAAGCAAATAATATTAGATAAGGTATCTCCTGAATAAATTGTACCCACTTGAGCGCTAAAATTTAAAAAAATTTGAGTTTCTTAATTTTAAAAATATCCCGGTGTTATTTCTATGCAGTGTAAGTTTACATGCTTAGGTTGATTTCATAAAACAACATTTATCACTCAGGACATACAGTGAAATCATAGAATATTTGGGTTCTCAGTATCAAAAATACAAGATGAGAATTATTCCTCCACAATCCTGTTTTCCAGAGTTCACCATTATTATCATATTTACTTGTGGATGCTTGTTGCAAAGGTCTTTTAAATACATGTTTGAGTAAAAACATATTATAATTTTATTTCAAAGTTTCACTAAAATTTTTTCTTAAAAAATTAATATTTTGGGCTGGAGATTTAGCTCAGTGGTTCCAGCGCCTGCCTCGCAAGCACAAGGTCCTGAGTTCAATCCCCATAACCACATACAATGCTGGGTGTGGTGACTCACACCCACCAGCCATCAATACCACATACCACAGTGCGGGGCGTGGTGGCTCACGCCTGTCATCCCAGCACTCGGGAGGCAGAGGCAGGAGGATTGCTGAGTTCGAGGCTTGCCTGGGCTCCATAGTGAGCTCAGGGCCAGCCTGAACTACAAAGCAAGACCCTGTCTCAAATAAATAAATAAATAAATAAATAAATAAATAAATAAATAAATAAATAAATAAATAATCAATCAATCAATCAATCAATCTTATCCACTAGGCAAAATGTGGAATTTATTTTTTGTAAATAAAATATTATTTTTGCAAATAACCTCAGTAGCTCCTTTTCTCATGATTACTTTTAAATGAAATAATACATATCAAAGTACTTTATAAATAGCAAAGCAGAGGTTCTTTCTACTGACAACACTGACAAAATGTGCTAAATGCACATGAGTTTTTACATTTGGAAGTTCTGTTAAGAAGAGATATTTCAAGACTAATTTGCACTGTCTTTATAATATGAGCTCTAGTGCCACCACGGAGAACCATTTTCAGTGTATAAATGATATTTAATCCTATGTGCGTCACTGTTTTTAATCTTTTCCAATAATCACAACTCAGTACACACCATGCTCTTTGCATTTTATATTAACAGAGAGTGATTATACGTTAGATAACATTAGCAGAAAAGCCGTTTTGACGTACTGATTTAAATCAGAGAGTTTTATTAAGACCTTTTGTGTCAAGTTAACGAGAAACCCACCTACCCAAACTGACTTTTACATTGAATTCACTTCGGTGTGTCACAATATAACAAATTCTGCATTTCTCTTTAAAAATTGGAATATGAAACTCTACAGTACCGATTACTCTTTTTATCGAGCAAACACATATTTCCCGTGTGTGACTCTGCCATCGGGGCTGCAGGGAGCACCGGGTGCCCCAGTTCCCTCCGCCGGCGCTTGGCCTTCCGTGAGCCGGAGGCCGCCGCACGCTGGGCCGTGAGGAGCAGCCCGGGCAGGCTCCGCCCGCTCCGTGAGGGTCTGCTCAAGCCCGAGAGCGGCCGAGCTCCGACGGTAGCTTCCTCGCTCACTGACCCACGACTGCGGTTTGTGAGACATGCACCGTGGCTTTTAGTGCTTTGATTTGGTTTCCAACACTCTAATATTCAGAGGTTTACATCAAAATACATTAAAGTTTCAGTCCCATCCTGATAAAAATATAAATATCTGGCAATATCGGGTTCGCATTGCAGTGTAACAACAAATCCGCGGGTGCTGCGCGTCCCTTCTCCGAGCGACAACGTATGTCCACACCACTTCTACGTCCGTCTCAGCGCCTGCTTTTCCGGGGCCACGTCAGGGTTCGTGCTGGGGAGCAGCCTCTGGGGGCGGAGGAAACTCTGATGTGCACTGAAAGGCATGCATTAAATCAATTTGGGACCAAACAGAGATTGAAATTCTCTTGACTGATAGGCTCTTGGCAGAACTCAAACTACAGTTTTTCTCGACAAAAACAAGCACCAAGGACCACACCAAGCAGCACGTGTGAGCGTTTTACCTTCCCCTCAAAGTGAAGGCCTTTGCCAAGTAGAACATTTGGCGAGAGTAGGGCACAAGGTGGAATTTTGTGTAAGATTCACCTGCCACTGTGGTCTAGGAAAGAATGGAGTTGCCACGCAGTCACAGGAAGGCCTTGCAGTGTTTTGTGGGGGCTGGATGTGGGCACAGATCTTTCAGCATTTTACTGCCCGGAGCGAAAGGCACTTGCTCTTTATAGCCCAACATTCACCAGTCATCAACACAGATGATACTTCGGTATGACTGAATTCAGACAAAATACTGCCTGTCTGAAGGCACTCCAGGACGGCAAAGCAACGGACAGCTGCCAGCCACGCGCATTCTCCCCAGCTGGGCAATATTGATCTGAGGACTGAAGGGGGAATCTGTGAGACACTCCAAGCATACCATATAGACATCTTTTAGGAAAACTTTTCCAGGCCAATCCAATTTTTTTGTCTTGTTTTGTTTTGAGACAGGGTCTCGCTTTGTAGTTCAGGCTGGCCCTGAGCTCACTGTGTAGCCCAGGCAAGCCTCGAGCTCAGCAACCCTCCTGTCTCTGCCTCCCGAGTGCTGGGATGACAGGCGTGAGCCACCACGCCCGGCCAGGCCAATTCAATTTTTAATATCTCCCTTCCCTGATACTTTATGTATTTCTTCACTCTATGTACTTTCTCATTTGTATTATTTATGGCATTTCTTCTACTAGGACCTCAGGTTCTCGAGGAAACAAATTTCTGCCTTTTAAAGTTCTCATATTCAGCTGGGTGTGGTGGCTCACGCCTGTAATCCCAGCACTCGGGAGGCAGAGACAGGCAGATTGCTGAGTTCAAGGCTTGCCTGGGCTACATAGTGAGCTCAGAGCCAGCCTGAACTACAAAGCAAGACCCTGTCTCAAAAAAAAAAAAATTCTCATATTCAATCAGTAACTGCACTGCACAGGACAAAATGAATGAATGATTCCTTTGACCTGGTCATGGAATGAAGATTGAGTTAGGAAAGTTTGTGTCTTTAGGGAGCTTTTTTGAAAACTAGGCATGATGCTTCCACCTGAGAAAGGACTCTCAATTGGGTCCTTCTTGGCAGCTTCTGGTAACCTAGACCCTTTCCTCTCTGTTAAAATCAGGAATGCTGGAGAGGACCCCCTTACTCTGAAGAAAACCTGTGACCATAAAAGACACCCCCCAGGGATAGACTGCATTTGATTACCAAAACAACAAAAGAGGAAGATACTGATGAACCATGTAGACAATGAGAAGAGTTTATAAGTGGCTTTATGATTTTGCTGCGTGAGTGTTCAGCAATCTAATGAAAAAAAAGCATTAAAAATGAAGGTACATGAGGACTGAAAAATATAGTCACCATACGCTAAATCCACAGAGAGATATCCTCATGGAAATCAGATCTTTGAATCATGTAGAAGCACGAAATCTGAGGAGTGAGGGGACCCTAGCAGGTGTCTTCACAGCTGCACAGCTAAAAATCTTTAGGTTACATGTCTCCTGAATGTGGCAGATAATATTACATCTTGGGCCAATTTTAAAGGGAGTCTCATGCTTTATGTATTTTTGACAGTCTGGAGAGAAACACATATATCCTCATGTTTGTTCTTGGTATACTACCCTAATTTTAAAATATTTTCTTTTCTGGTAGTTTTCTTTTTCTTCTTTCCCATTCCGAGACACATGCTGTTCATATGTGATGCCTTGATTGGCATAAAAGAATGTAAACCACTTGAGGAATTTTATTTCTCCCATCTCAGATAAATAAACAACTTTTTCAGTTGTAACATGTCATACTTTTTAAATTATGAAGGCATCTTAGAATTCACATATGTATTCAAAGTTGATAACATCAGCATTTATAATGAAGCCTTATAAAAACTTTATAATAGTTTCATCATTAAACAAAATGGATTTATTTTATTCCAGCAATTCTAATAAATATAGAGCTTAATAACATCTTTTATAATCTTAGTCACTTTGAATATTCCTATGTATTTCACAGTTTAAATGGTTAGTTTGGGAACACAATGAATGGTGAATAGATTTCAAGTTTCTGTATCCATTTTATAAATACAAAATAAATGAAGAATTAATTTTTGTTTTTTTAAATCATATTCTAATGCCCTTGTTGTCATATAACTTGCTGATCTCTGGCCCCTCTCTTTTTCTCCTCATTCTCCACACAGACACACACGAAGTTGTTTGAATTTTTTTTGAAATAGAAGAGGCTGGGAAGATCAGCTACTAATTCATGAGCAACTCTTAGTTGGATGAGGAAGTTTCAGTCTTTCAGAAGAATGATTAGCAGCACTCTGGGAAGTTATAAAGGCTTGTGTGAAAGTTGAGAAGTGAGCAGAAACTTATGAATGATGAGGCAGACTGAGCATCGCAGTGTTGAGTAAGGGAAGTTACTTAATAAGTTTTTCATAAATAACTGATGAATTCCCATACTGTTCTACTGTGCATTTCACATTCAATTAGCACATTCAATTTTTTTCAACTTTATTACCTGGTAAACCTAGTGGCAAACTCAGTTGTGGTAGTTTAGACTAGAATTTTTCCACATATCCTATTGTGAGCAATGCAATCATAAAAATGGTTTTTGTGGTCAAATAGGTTTGAGAAGCGCTGCATACTCAGCGATGTGGTGATCTACAATGCAGTATCACTCTTTTTAGATTGCAGTGAGTCAGTATTTTGTTTGAAATATGTTGAGAGAAAAGCGTAAGAAAAACACACAAGTAAAACTCCCTTATAATCTTTCAATAAAAAATACAAGGTAGGAATTTAAAGTTCTCCACCTGTTTGTTATCACACGCATACACCGCAGTGTCTACTCGACTTTCAACTCTGAAAACGTGCTGGTTTAAACGAAGTCTTGAATCTCTGAAACACCTTCATTAAACAGCTTCTCATCTCTGCAGAGCCCTCTTCCCTTAGCATTGAATAACCAGATGAGAAAACCCATGAGACAAACTGTAACTGTTAGTATACTCTTTGCAAACTGTGAGAATCAGCTGTGTGTTGATGTCCAGTCATCAAAACCCAGATGCAGTAAAACCCAAGAACTTCCTTTGTTTCTTTGCGGGGAGGTGGCTGGGGCTGGATCCCGCGGAGTGTGGTGGCGTGGAAACACAGCCCCTCTCCACCTCGATGCCTCCGGATTCCCGTCCAGCTTCTAATCCTTATATTTGAAGTAGTCAGCCCAGGAGAGAAGACGCTGAGAGATGGGAAGACAGAAGAAAATTAATTTCCAGATTACTTTCGATGCTTTGAAGTTTCTCTCCTCTCAATAACCCTCTTCACATTAAATATCTGATTTAGAGATTTTTCAGAAGTCTTTAAACCATTAAAGTAGGAGCAACGCCACAGATTTTACTCCAATTTCTAGGATCATGAGCATATAGAAATAATAGTAAAAATTTATTTTTTCCCTAGAAGACTGTAATGCCTTTGCCTCACCTACTTTTTAAATTTAGAACAGGGAAACCAAAGATTTATTCAGCAAGTAAAACAAGTAATAAATTTATGCTCAGTTTGAGAGAAAGACAGAGGGAGGAATGGGAACGGTGATAAAAAGGTTACGGGAAGAAAGGCTGCACCGTGAAAAAGGTAAAATGCAGGTAGAGTAAAAAGACAAAGGGAAAAGGAAAGGAAAGAAGCAGAGCAGTCACCGAAGGAGAGAAAAGCCAGATGGGTTTCATGAGATTTGAAGTATAAATTTCAGCAACAGTTCACTAGGATCCCGAATTCCAGAATAATACTATCATTCATTTATGGACATAAATGGACACCACTGTAAGCAGGCCCTCTTTTGGCCTCGGGGACATGGCAGCGAACAAAACAGATACCTCCTAATGAAACTTACAGATGACAATATGTTCTCTGTTAGACATGTTCAAAGCAATAGAAAGTGACTAAAAAGTATTATAAAGACCATATGATTAGGGAGAGGGTTGGGCCAGCCTGGGTGGAGAGCTTTGGTAGACAGTCAGCTGATTTGTTAACGGGCTGGACGCACAGCATAGGAAGAGCAGCACAAGATAGTCAGTGAGACGCTGGACTGAAGACAAGGTATCTGATGAAGACATTTTCTGAGGTGGGAAAGCACAGTGGAATAGAGGTATCCTGGTTTTGATTTTGTGGGCTTATGGTATCAAAGTGGAAAATCGAAAGTTTCCTTGCATATGTCAACTCTGTGAGGACATCTGAGTGAAAGCATTGAGTACACAGTTGGGTATAAAACTCTTGAGGTTTTACTCAAGTCTTAATCTTTGGAATTCCCCTTTGCGTCTTTTCTACTACTGAGCAACTTTAACCTGAGGAAAATAGAGGCAAACTTGTAGAGAAGAGTCTCTGTACTATCCCATCAGTGCAGAAAGCAAATCTAGCCACAAAGTCCAGAGGAACTCACGCTTCAGGCGAGGCCAGTCCCTGACTCACGCGGCCCTCTTGCTCCAGCAGAGAAGAGAGACGTTCTCTGCAAGGAATGCTGAGATATTCGGGACCTGGGCACGCCTTTAATTTCTTGTCTATGAAATCCCAATTCAGCCAATAAAATAAAAATAATAAAATTTGAATATTGATTGATGGGAAGTAAATTCATAACAAATATTTTCCGCATTGCTTCAAGCTTTAGAATACCAGTCATGTTACAAAAATGTATAATTTCATTCCTATTTATTTTGTTTATGATGATGTCTAAAGCTAATGTACATTTCTGATTAACTTTTATTACATAAAATGTTAGAAGTTTGATGGCAAATTTAACACTGAATTTTATTGGGAAGAGCTCTACACATCCCTCACAGAATATTTTATATCTACAGCATGTGCTCCCTGAAAGGTCAATTACTTGTGTGATTCAGCCTCACAGCCTGAGCCTGGTGCAGAATGCCTAACTCAAAGTAGAATATTCTCTGACTACTCATGTTGCTGTAGCTATCAATCTCATACACAAGAAATAAATATTAACATGTTGATAGCAGGTAAGACAGGTCTATTTTATTTCTCTGGGGGAAACACAGCTCCACAGAATTATATTTGAGATAACCTTTCAATGCTTAAAAAGAAATTTAAAATTTCTTCCCTTACACACTCCCACCTCACTGAGAAGCTTCACAGTTAGGACAAATGCCATGTCTGGCAACTTCAGTGCATTGTGTTTAAAAAAAGAAGTAAGCAATTGTGGGGCACTACAGACATATTGTTAAAAATAATTACCTTAAATGCAAGGAGAAACTAGTTTCACAATTTTTTTTTTTTTTTTTGAGACAGGGTCTCGCTTTGTAGTTCAGGCTGGCCCTGAGCTCACTATGTAGCCCAGGCAAGCCTCAAACTCAGCAAACCTCCTGCCTCTGCCTACTGAGTGCTGGGATGACAGGCGTGAGCCACCACGCCCGGCACTGTGGTATGTGGTATTGATGGCTGGTGGGCAAGAGTCACCACGCCCAGCATTGTATGTGGTTATCTGGATCGAACTCAGGGCTTTGCACTTGCAAGGCAAGCGCCGGAACCACTGAGCTAAATCTCCGGCCCTAGTTTCACAATATTTTAAATGAAGTTTAATTTAAGAATTGAGTTAAAAGTAATGAATTTTAAGAATCTGTTTTCTACTGCTACAACATAATGTTGGACACTGGGTAATTTATAAAGGAAAGATTTATTGAATATATGGCTCCGAGGTTGGAAGTCCAAGATCCAGTAGTATATTTGTGTACTGAGTCATACTTGATAAAAACATGGAAGAGCAATCAGGTGTGTGTGTAAGAGACAAAAATGGGCAGGCGCAACTATTTATATAGCACGTACATTGTATCAAGTATTAAAAATGATCTGGAAATTATGTGGAGTCAATGGGGAAGTAGATGTGGTGTAGCTCAGTGGTAGTAAACATGCCTAACACACTCGAGGCCTTGAATTCAGTTCCGGGGCTGCCAGATGTATGTAGATACTACACCAATATTACACCATTTTACATAAAAGACAAGTATATGCAAATTTTGGTATCCTTGGGGAATCCTGGAACCAATTTCCCATGAATACCAAGGGACAACTGTATTTATTTCTCTTCTATAATATTTTCACCTTCCTTTCTACATTAAGCCATATCAGCTACACCTAATCTTTGATACTAATATTCTTTAATATATCTCATATATAACAAGAAATGCTATCTTTGACTCTTGGCTTCTCCATGTAATAGATTCTGTTGATGTACTTCCCCAATAACTAATTAAAATAAAAAACTTGGGGAGAAACAATTCGCCCGTGTTCAAAACCCCTTTCATGGGAACTTTCAGATGGTCTCCAGGTTCTTTTCAGTTGTCTATGACACCAACTACTTGTCTTCGAAGAGTACCAATCACAACGATTCTTTATCAGGCATTTTAAAAGTAAAAAACTGTAATTCTCATTAATTTTTCTTTATTCAATAGTAGGTGATGAACCAAAATGTAAAACAGATGTAAGGTTTTTCACTAAAGTAGCTCAGTAAAATGTAGTATGAGAATAAAATGACAAAATTGTGGTCTCACTTTCCTTATACATTGGTTTGCTCAATAATTTACTTATATGATTAAAAGCCAAATATATTTCCATCAAGAAGAAATGAAACTGTGCCAAATTAAAGGACATAAATTCAATTTTGAGTTAAAAGGGTGCTGAAAGCACAGGTGATGGATGTTATAATCTCATCAACTTATACCAGATCTCGGTAAATGGTAGAAAATATAAAAGACATAAAAACAATATATGGGGCTGGGAATTTAGTTCAGTGGTTCTGGTGCCTGCCTAGCAAGTGCAAGACCCCTGGTTCAATGCCAGGAACCACATACAATAATACCGGGCATGGTGACTCACACCCACCAGCAATCAGTACCACATACCACAATGCCGGGCATGATGGCTCATGCCTGTAATCCCAGCACTCGGGAGGCAGAGGCAGGAGGATTGCTGAGTTCAAGGCTTGTCTGAGGTACATAGTGAGTTCAGGGCCAGTCTGAACTACAAAGCGAGAACTGTCTCAAAAAAGAAAAAAAAAGACTCAATATATGATTGAATGAACATATACATTGCAACATTTGAAATCTTTTTTTTTGAGAGACAGGGTCTTGCTTTATAGTTCAGGCTGGCTCTGAGCTCACTATGTAGTCCAGGCAAGCCTCGAACTCAGCAGTCCTCCTGTCTCTGCCTCCTGAGTGCTGGGATGACAGGCGTGAGCCACCATGCCCGGCACTGTGGTATGTGGTATTGATTGCTGGTGGGCGTGAGTCTCCATGCCCAGCATTGTATGTAGTTACTGGGGATTGAACTCAGGACCTTGCGCCCCTGAGGCAGGCACCGGAACCACTGAGCTAACCCTCCGGCCCAACATTTGAAATCTTGAAGAGTGTTGTGGTTTAAATCTAAAATGTTCCTCAAGATTCCCATGTGTGTAAAAGGTGACTGAATCATGGAGATATGATACACATCAGTGGATCCAGCCGTGGTTGAGTACGGTAGCTAAATATATTCTTAGCCCTGGTCAGAAGAGGCAGGTCCTGGGTAAATTCCAGGCTTTTCCTTTCTCTCTGCTTCACAGCTGCCATGGGATGAGCAGCTGTCTTCTTTTTTTTATTGATACATTTTATTGGTACATTATATAAACACATCACAATCACACTCCACATTGAGAATTTGTACCAGTATATGACACAACTTAATTCTCATTTTTCCCCCTCCCCTACCCACTCTACTTCCCCTCACCCCTAAATACACAAGCATTTTTTCCTTTTTTTAAACATTATTCTTTTTCCTCCTTCATTATTTACACCTAAGCCCTATTACCCTTTGAATATTTCTTATTTCACATCAATCACGCAATCTAGAACACATTTATAACTTCAGTTTCTCATATCAGAGAAAATATACACTATTTGCACAGCTGTGACCTATTTATTTCACTTATGTCCTGAAGGTACGTCCATTTGAGTATAAATGATTCAATCTCATCATTCTTTATGGCAGAGTAATACTCTAATTTAAAAAAAACCCATATCTTCTTTATCCAGGCTAGAGTTGATGGGCATTTGGGTTATTTCCAAGATTTAGCTATCACAAACTGAGCTGCTATAAACATGGGTGCACATATGTCACTGTAATAGGATTCTTGTGATTCTTTTGTGTATATCCCCAGCAGGGGATTAGCAGGGTCAGATGAAAGCTCTAATCCTACTTTTTTGAGGAATCTCCACACTGATCTTCATAATGGTTGTACTAGTCTACATTCCCACCAACAGTGGAGAAGTGTTCCTTTTCTTCCACAACCTCGCCAGCATTTGTTGCTGGCTAATTTCAAGACAGCAGCTATTCTTTGTGGAGTGAGATAAAATCTCAGAGTTAATTTCATCTGCATCTCTCAAATGGCCAGTGATGTTGAGCATTTCTTCATGTACTTCTTAGATGCTTCTACTTCTTCCTCTGAAAAATGTCTGTTCATTTTAGATGCCCACTTTTGAACTGGGTCTTTAAATTTGGGGAGACTGATTTTTTAAGCTCTTTATATATTCTGGATAGTGGCCATTTGTCTGAGGAATTACTGGTAAAGATTTTTTCCCCCATATTGTTGGTTACCTTTTTGCTCTGCTTATGGTTTCCTTTGCTGTGCAGAAGATTTTTGAACAGAAAGAGATCCCATCCAGGTCTTTGTACCATGTCCTTTTTGCCCAGCCCACAATAGAATGAAACCTCTAAAAACTATGAGTCAAAATAAATCTCTCCTCCTTTAAATTGTGGGTACTGGGTATTTTGTTCCAGGCACAAGAAAGAGAATAAGATGAGGAAGAATTGCATGTAGCATTTTTCTTATGTCAAATGTTTCTTGTTTATCAACACCACTAACCACTAATTCTTGGAAACTCAGGAGTTCGTATGACCCAAGCTCATCCTCTTATCTTTCCTGGAGGTCAGGAGATAGAGCTAGAAGCTCCTATACTCTAATTGTTTGTTATTGTTTCTGGGTGACTGGTCCCAACACTGAAGCTATCTATAGAATTTCACAGGTTAATTCCAAACCATACAAGTGTGTCAAAGAGCAGCTTGTTACGAATAAGAAAAGACTGTCCTACAGGTCAGAAAAATCCCAGGTCTTTTGGAGCTCTGTGCCAGGAGCTGAGGACAAAGACTAAATGTATTTTTATTATAGTAGACTTTTATCTGAGTATTCAGATATACACCT
>PVIC010017355.1:0-32753 GCA_004025085.1 Thryonomys swinderianus | reverse complement strand
GGAAGTCACTTAGTATCTTTGGCTTCCTAGCTACTATCTTGTTTTCCTGGGTGGGGAAGGCTGCTTATCTTCACTTAGAGCCTCATTTCAGCCACATTAACACTAGTGCTGTTAACTTGGGTTGTGACAAATCATGGAAGTTGCTCCTGCCTCTCAGCGGCCCACATGGTGCACAAGTGGTCCTATGCCTGCTTCTGTGGAGTTTTATCCTGTGTGTGGACAAAGGGCCCTGTACAAGTTTTCGGAGCTCTGGTTCTTTGCATAGCTCCCTGCTTTATGTTACTCTGTCCCTTGAGTTCCAGCTGCCTAAGCCTGGTCCAAATGTGGTATCGTGATTCCAGAGCAAGAGGCAGCTCTTTGTTTTCTGCGTCTTGTCAGTGTCCCCAAAGCTAGGCAAATGATAGAGCCCAGCTGAGCTTGCTCCTTTTGTTCAGGCACCCTAGGACTGCGCCCTAACACCAGCTGTTTCATACATTTATACCCAGTTTCCTAGTTGAATAGAGCAGAAGTGCAAGTCCAAACCTGCTCATGCCTCTGTGGCGTAAGCCCAAGTCCAGGGTCTGCTGACTGTGATGTTATAATATTGAAGTAGGCCTGGAAGCCTCCCAAGACTAGTCACCCAGCATTATGGCACCACCAGCATTTGAGTGGACAGGAAGGAAAATCTGCCCTCTGAGGTAACACAGAGGCCTGGAATGACTTAATCTATGCATATGGATCCCATAGGAAGTGGGAGCTTGAGTGTAACCTTCAATTTGACTTGAGGTAAATGAGATTATTGCATATACTCCACACACTAATTCAGGTGTATACAGTTTACTTCAAAGATTGGATGTAAAATTTTACTAAATTCTGTGAATAACTGTATTTATACAAACTGTTCATTTAATTAGTGCTTTGATTCTCATTTCTATATCTTTTCTTTTTTCAGTTTTACAAATTGATAGTAACGTTTTAACTTGGAACTTGTGTGTCTCCACAAGGCAAGTGCTTCCATTCCTAACACACATCAGAATGTCCCCCTCCTCATGCTAACCCAATTTTAGCTGCAATTTCCTAGCCTGCCTAGCTAGATGTTAAGATATTATGTTTGCTTTAGCGGATACAGTTATTTTTGCTTTAAAACATTGCTAATGCTTAATGTATTATCTTTAATATCCATGTATATATGGTTTATCTATTTCTTCACAACAATGTAAAGAGATAGAAGTTGTATATATGATTAAAATAAAAGATATATACTGGTATTATTATGTGGTTTCATAGACTGAGTTTTTGACACATTAAATTTGTTTCTTAGCCTGTTAATAATGAGGAACTTTTTTTTGGAGACAGAGTCTTGCTGTGTAGTTCAGGCTGGCCCTAAAGTCACTATGTAGCCCATGCAAGCCTTGACCTCACAGCAATCCTCCTGCCTCTGCCCCTCACCCAGTGTTGGGATTATAGGTGTGAGCCACCACACTCTGCATTGTGGTACCAGGGATCAAACTTCAGACTTTGAGCTTGCCAGGCAGATGCTGGAACCACTGAGCTAAACCCCAGCTGAATAAGGAGGAACTTTTAGAAGACAGTGTCAGAAAGATATTTCTAATTTCTCATGCCTCCTTGGCACCTGGTCATAAGCGCTGGGCATCGCCCATTCAGACTGGTCTCCTGCCTGCCCCCGCTGCTTGCGCTCCCAGCAGTGCTGGCCAGTGCTGCCCGTTCTCCTCTACACCCAGCTGGCAGTTGACCTGTCACATCTGGACACCAGTGTGTGTCATTGGCCAACACTCACGTGATCAGTGGCTCAGCAATAGGAGAAATCCCTCTTTGTCCAATGTGTGCCTAAAGATACTCAGGAGCTCTTAAAATGTTTATCTCCCTTTCATTTTGATCGGTGCAGGTTTGCAACACATGCTCTCCACTCCTTGGATGGAGCTGACACATGGATCCAGCACAGCTGAGCTCCTTTCCCTGCCCACTACCGTGTCCTAACCCCTTTCCATTGGAGAGATTTGTCTCCCTACTTCCTACCATCTATCTTTTACTTTGGCTTCTTGAGTCACTGAGCGGGGATGTAGTCACAAGGAAGTGGCTGGAGTTTGGATCCATACTCCTTAGCAATGCTAAGACAACAGCAAGACCTGTCTTCCAAAGTCCCTTCCATACCTCTGTCATCCCTTTAAAACTTACTCTCTCACCTTACTTCCTTTTCACAAGAAATGAGGAGAGAGGGAGGTTGGTGCTTCTGGAAGACCTTTATGGAAAATGACAAGAGTATCTCCACCTACCACTCATGACTACAAAGGCCTGAGCTGTGAGTGCGGAGCTGGTGTTGCTGCCTCAGTGTGCAGAGCAGCATTTTCCTGAGAAGCCGGACTATGAGAGTCCGAGAGGTGCTGCGGTAACATAGGTATCTAAGAGGGGCTCTTAGCAGCTGCCTCGGACAGAGGGAACCAAAAGTACTACAAGCGCCTGCTGCCTGGTCTGATGGAGTCATTGTTTATACTTATTTACTGTTTACACTTACTTGTTGGATACACCAACATAGGTGCTGGAGATGGGGAGAGAAAAAGAAAGTTAAAATGACTATGGTTGTTTAATTTCAAGAGAAATTAGGAATACCTGCTTTCTGAAGCTATTCTTCTACCTGGCCTCTTCTTTACCTTTGTATACATAGTAAATTAACCAAAATAATTTTAAATTTTCAAGTGGGGATTCATTAATGTGTAGGCTTTATGTTTATTTGGGTCATTTTCTTTTTTCTTTTTAAATGGAAGATGGAGAACTGCAAACAAAATCATTCATCTCCACTGCAGTTTCCCATGTTCGGTGAGCATATTTTCCCGTGTTCAGCAGCTGCCCACTCTTCTTTTAAGTTTCAACATGACATATTTTTGGAATATTAAGAGGGTAGCTAGTAAAAGGCATATTCTCTGTCAGGTAATAGATAGACTAAGTGAAAAGTAGGTATAAGATTTTATGGTCAGGCTGACAGAGGTGGCTTTTATTGCAGTTAGACTTTGATTTCATAGGCTCTTACACAGCGATACTTATGCATCACACACAATGCTGTGTCCCACTCTGTCCTCCTCACTGGGACACTCAGAGGCAGAACCGGAGGTCTCTGCAATTAATCCCTGATCTAGTACATTTTTTTGGAAAAGTTTTTATAAGTTTTAAATTATGTGTTATTATAACTGGCATGCATTGTATAAAGGAAGCTCTTGATAAATCAGAAAGGTGAAAAATCCTTGTGAATTTAGATTTTTAAAAATTAGGTCATTTTTATTGACCAACTTTTTGTGAAATAATTTATTTTAGAATTATACACATACTTATAGTGTTGATATAAATACATATATGGACATAGAAAAACAAATTAGTCTGAACTATAGACAATATGTCTTTTATTTATGCATGGTTTGGTAAATCTTTTTGCAAACTAACAATACCTTATCAGAGAACTTCTATTTTTATGTCTTCCCAATGGACACCTTCTACCCTTTTATTTAAAGGAAGAACTTTTCTTTAATTCAGATGACTAGTTTATAGAAAAAATTGAGGAAGTACCATCTTCTCTGGGCTGTAAATTCACTCATTTCCTAAGACAGTTGAGAATTTGCCAGCATGAGCCCTAAGTGACAGTGTCTCCTGCCTGCTCAGTTAAAAGCTCACCCTTGTGGCATCAGACTGGGCCTCATACCAGCTGTGCTGTAACGGATCTTGTTCAGGTGAGTGGAAATAGTTTGTAAATTTACAGTTTGTAAATTTGTCAGAATTTACAATTTTACAAGATAAATTTGAAATAATTACATTTGGTGGTGTGACAGTGACATTTCTGATTTTAAATTTCACTAGGAAGATGGAAAAACTAACATTACTAAAATGCCTGTACTATCCAAAGCAAATTAAATTCAATGCAACCTCTATTAAAATTCTAATGACTTTTTTCTGCTGAAACTGGAAAAAAATTCTAAAGTTTGTATACAATTATAAATGACCCTGCATAGTTAAAGCAATTTGGGGCAAAAAGAACAAAATTGGAAGAAACATACAACCTTAACTTAAAGAATGCCCTAAAGCTGTAATAATCAGAACATCACGCCATAAATGACATAAAAACACAAACACAGAGCCATGGAACAGAATAGATGGCCAATAATAATATTTACACATTTGCTGTCAATTGATTATTAATGAAGGTTGCTGACATCATACAATGGGGAATGCCGTTCTCTTCAACAAATGTTAAGGGCTAGAGAAGAAGGGGTTCTGCGCATTGTCAGTGGGGAGGTAAATCAGTGCAGCCTTTACTGGAAATAGCATCATGCTTCCTCAAAAAATTAAAGGAAAACTACCATAGGGTCCAGAAGTTCTACCAGGCATCTGTGCACAGAAATGGAATCAGTGCCTCAAGAAGTATGTGGCATCCTTCACATGAGCCAGCACTTGGAATCAGCCTAAATGTTCATCAGTCAGTAGAAGAATCAATAAAGAAAATGATGCACGCGTGTGTTCACGTGCATGTGTGATGCTTTCAGCCTAAAAAAGAAGGAAAATCCTGTCTTCATGCAACCTGGAAGGCACTGTGTGAAGTGAACAAGCCAGGCAAAGAGCTGACTCTGCATGCTCTGACTTACATGTGAGTCTCAAAAAGTCAGCAGATGCAGAGAGCAGCAGGGCATCTCCAGGGCCTGGGGAGAAGGAAACGGAGGTGCTGGGCCGAGTATGCAGAGGTCAGCATGGAGGGACAAGCTCAGTGGGTCTACTGCAAAACACGCTGGCCATAGTCAACAGTAAGCATTATACGTGAGAAAATTGCTAAGAAACTAGACTGTGTTCTCAACACAGAAATGATAAACACAGATGATGCAGTGTGTATGTTCGCTAGCGTTAGCCCTTCCAAAAACTGGATCTATCAAAATAAGTCATGCCACAAAAATTCCAATTTTTTAAATTAAAAGATAAAGTTGCCATTCTATTATCAAAGTACATTGGGTTTAATATCGTTATGTAGCTAAGTACTTAAGGTTCTGGTCCCTCGCTGGCCTCCTGGGTGGGCCGCTGGCTGTGTCTGGCTCGGCTGTTCTTACTCATCCACGGTAACCCAGCTTCCTCTGTCTCTTGTTCTTTTCAATGTTTTTACCAAGAGCAGTAACTCCTATTTCTTCTACTCTTTTCTGTTCATGTTGTAGGTATTTTTGTACTTTCAAATTTTAAAAGTGAATTATGAGCATTTCTCCATTTCATCATTTTTCAAAAATACATTTTCCTAGTACACGTGCAAATCAGTGTCATCTCCTTATCCGATCTCTTGGTGGCCAGTTTCCCCTGCTGTCCTTCCTCACAAGCATCATTATAAATAAATTGGATTTCTGATGTTAGAATAAAATTTGCTGAGTCAAAAAATATAAAAGACTTATTTAACTTTTAAAATTTGCCAATTTCTTCTTAAAGAAAACATAAGCTCATAGAAGCTCAAGGGAAGCAATCAAATGAAAGAAAAGTTACGCAATAAAAAAGTGATGTTCTTATCACAGGCCTTCAGTCCCTAAGACAAACATCCTGCAGGAAAACACAGTTTTAATTCACATGGTTCCACACGGAGACCCTGGGGTGGCAATTGTCTGTATGTGTGTGTGTGAGTGTGTGTGTGTGTGTGTGCTCACGCACACGTGCGGAATGTCTCTGGGAGAACAGACCGCGATGTGGTGGCTTCATGCTAGAACTCTTCTGTTTGCTTTCACTCACTAACTTTCCTTTTCTCCTTGTTATTTCCTCAAAAAGCCACACTATTTACACTGCCATATTTTACCCTTTCAAACACTGAGTTCTAAAGTGTTAGGTGCGTTTAGGGAAGTTTTGAAGTATTTTTATCACTGTGCAGTTGAGCTTTGTTCCTCAGTGCTGCTTCCTGGCTGTTCAGAATCTTTCTTAGTTGACTTTGCATGTTCACAGTTGACTTTGCACGTTCACATCTTACTCACTATTTAAGAATTAAGATCTTCATATTTTGATGGGTTATTTTACTCATGCTTTTTGTATATTAGACTTTTGTTATCCAATTAGAGGTAATTATACATCCTGTTTTTGAAGTCTTTTATTGTTTTTATTTTAAGAGGGCCAGTTAGCCATTTAACATTTTTGTATTTTTTTAAATTTTATGTATCATTAATTCTCTCCTAATTGTGTATCTTTAAATTTAAAAACCCTTGTTAGAATTCTTCACAAAGTAAAGTTCAGTGGGAACCCCTACCCCCAGCTCTTTGATTTTTTTTTTAATAAAAGGTTAGTTTGTAGACCTGTCTCCATGTATATTACTCCGGATTCTTCTGTAGGCAGAGAGCCTGGTGAAGGAGATCTGACTGATAGCTCTGGAAATGATAGGATTTGAACTGCAGGTTTTGCTGCTGTCCAATCTGTCTCCTAGCAGGTGCTGGTGTACATAGTAGCTAAGGGCGTAGCACACGCAGGTCAGATGTAACCATTGTTTTGAGAACGGCCCCATTTGGGCTCAGACTGCATGATTCTCTGTGGTCTCCCCCTTTTAACTTACAGCTTTGTTCCGCTTTAGAGCTGAAGTGCCTGTAATGACCAGGGATAAAGCAGGCGTTGTGCGTGTCAGATATATTTTGTTTTTCTGACTTTGATTTACTATCTAGAATTGTTGGTCATGATTTTGATAAGTCAGTCTCTGATAATCCTGCTTAAAATTAGAATGAGATGAAGATATATGCTCCATGAATTATTGAGTCACTTTTCAATGATCAATGTAATAATGAAAAACAGAGTGTAGCGTACAACCAATTCTGATGACACAATTGCAATGTTTTCTAAGTGTCTGTTTCATATTATGAGCTACTTGGTTAACCAGCCACTCTCACTTTACCAAAAGTACTTAGATTTTTTTTTAAAGATCATAAGACATAAAAAGGAATTGTTAATTCAAAAGCATATAGTTTAAATATTCATAAATTCAGTATTCATGGACTTTCCGGTCTAGTGCAAATTGGATCCAATAAACATGTTGCTTCCTTCCGTGGGGTGATCTTGTATCTGGGTCCGGCTCAGTGTGGTTACCTGCTGGGGGACAGTGTCTCCCCCCTCCTCTGATGCAACCGTATCCTGCAGTGTTGTGTTGCAGGGTTGTTTTTTTTTTTTTTTTTTTTAAATTCTGAGTGCGCCTGTGATTGTGTTGTGTGGGTTCCTTGGGCAGGACGGGGCCGGATAGGGGTGTGGCTGGGAGAGGCTGTGGCCCTGGGCCGGGTGCGCTGCTGCTGGGAGCTGCCTGTTGTGCTGCGACCGCTCCCTGCTCTCTGATCCGGTCCCGGGAACAAGCAGGGAGGAAACCGGGACTCGATAAAACTGTCTTGTTCCTGGCGAACACATGATGGGAGTGAGACGTCTTGAGGGAAACGTCGAGAGACTTGGGGAGCTGGTGTGGGACTTGGGGCGGAGGCCGAGCTGCGGGGCCAAGGGCACGTGGGTGTCCGCGACCGAGGGGCGCCAGGAGCCAAGGCTTCGCCGGCATCTGTCCACCTGGGCGCGGGCTGCGGGATGGTTGCTGCGCGGTGTTCCCGCAAACCGGGCGAGATGTTGGTGAACACAGTGTGGCCGAAACGGAGCTGTGCGAGCCCTGGGCTGGCCGCCGTGTCCATAAAATACCTTCCCAGACAACCCGGGCTCGTGAGTCAGAGTTAGCAGCCTGGCTGAAGGGGGCCGCAGGGCGGGCTTAGAAGTCCTGACTCCCCGCAATTGTGAGAGCGGGAAATCCGCACACACAGCGTTGTGCTGACTTGTTCGTGTCTGCTGCTTACGGGTTTACCGAATACTGTGAATGCGAACGCCTTCAACACTAAAATATTAACTGATTCGAGTTCAAACCTGGAAAATAGGGAGAGGCTGCTAAATGAGTATTGGAATATTCAACACAAGCTTGACATGTGGTTCTGCAGAGAGCCAGGGTACATCAACTTCCACCAGAAAAATCGAAGGACCCAAGGTTACTGGAAAAATCCAGTAACTTAATTCACTGATGTACTAATAAATTTTACCTTCCAACAGAATTGGATCATGTTTTTTTATTCTGAGTGCGCCTGTGATTGTGTTGTGTGGGTTCCTTGGGCAGGACGGGCCGGATAGGGGTGTGGCTGGCAGAGGCTGCGGCCATAAAGCAGTGGTTACATTAAGTATGACAAACGGAGGGGGCTCCTGTGGGCCAGGCTGAACCCAGGACCTCCACACTGAGGCCTTCTATTTTTGTACTGTTTGTTTTGAGATACGGTCTCACTGAATCACTAAATTGCCCACGGTGCACTTTGAACCTGGAGTCTTCCTGTCTCAGCTTCCCAGAGTGCTGGGAATACAGTTTGTGCTGCCATGCCCATCTGGGAATGTTTTGATAAATGAGATATTCCAAGAGAAAAAACCTATATTTAGATATTTCTTTCCCAAACAGACATATTTGTCCTTTTCTTCCTGTGCTATTTTAATTATCCTTTCTGAACATAAATATATAAATTCCCATTGAAAGGGTGTGGGAAGAGTTTATTTCCTGTCACTGTTAGTGTATAAAATATTTTTGCTATGGAAAGATATGCATTATGTAAAGAATGAATTTTAAATATTCCTCTTCTCAATAAATGTTTTATTCATTTTTCAGGTTAGCACTCTATGTATATGAATATCTGCTCCATGTAGGAGCTCAGAAATCGGCCCAAACATTTTTATCAGAGGTATGTTTTATGTATTTTTCGCATTGCATTTTGATATTTTATATAAATGAATGAAAAACATATAGTAACAAATGTTTAAAAAATTGATTGTTCTATATTATGTAATCAGTATGCTCAGTTATCAATATGTGTAATTCAGTTGTTGTCGATCATAGTTTTAGTATCCTGAGGTGTGATTTCTCTGCCACTCAGTGATCTTGTAGTCAACTTTGCAGCCATTTATTCCCCTTAGAAATGGAGAGTAGTCTTAGCACGGTGAGAGCAATCAAAACACCATGATTTTATTTACAAACAAAAATCTACCACACCTCTTTCTGACCACTTTCTTATTTTGATTTTCAATTTTGGAAAATGTGGTTTTTATTTGCATGGATAATAGCTCTTTAATTGCTCTTACCCAGGACATGCTGCATGTCTGTTTTGTCTTTAGTTCTTCTGAGAGCTTTGTGGGGCAGGTTCCCTCTTTGTGCTCGTCACTGATTGGGCTGCAGTACTCAGTGGCACTCAGAGAGCTTCTTAGGGCTTGTGGTCACACAGCTCGGCAAGTCACAGACCTGGGACCAACCCAGGCTAGCTTCCACTCCGTCCGGCTCCCTGCGCTGGGCCGTCACGTGGAGCCAACAGCCACAGGCACCTTTTGAACACTTGTGTGTAAGGCGTCAGAGGATAAGTGCTCTATATGTTAGATTCTGAATGAAGAATATAAAGTTTCAATACATTTTGAACATATATCTTAGTATATGGATGTATATTAATATTTAGAGGTGCTGGATAAAATAAATGAATGCTAAAGCCAGTTTTACTCACTTTGTGGAGTGATACTGGAACATGTGAGAGGCATATGTGGCCCCTCCTAGGCCTATATCCCGAGATCTCAGGGGCGAAGTTGCCCACAGTGGGGCCTTAAGACTCACTTGGCTCCCGGACAGACACACCACAAAGGAACACACCCTGGGTGCTCGCTGGCCAGCATCACCAGCAGGGCATATGTACAGGTGAGGATTTAGCAGCTCAGTGTGGATGTGTCAGAACTCAGCACAGTGAAATGTATTTGGATTGGAGCAGAAGCGCATTTGCTGGGCTTCCTGACATGTGGAGCAGAAGCCATGGGCATCACCGTCCACCACCTGGCGATGCTCCAGAGGGAGTAGCTGAGCCCTTCAGAGTCTGTTCCTGACGCCACCACCACACACTGCACTGGAGAGAAACCAAAGCTGGTCTGGAGATGTGAACTCTTCATTGTAATGCAGTTGGAATGTGATGAGATGGTTTTCTGATCTCTTCTTGCACCAAGGACTGTCTGGAATCAGATTGGCTTGCTGGACCCTCAGGGCTCCCCAGGACGATACGTTGTCACCAACATTCTGTCAGCACCGTTTTTACCAAACGCCATTTAAAAGGGAAAATGTTGCTCACTTATTCAACGAAGTTCAACTATTTGGACTCAAGTGGGTTATATGGACTAAGCAGATAACTGAGTTCTATAGTTCAGACTCTGAGTTCACTGGAAAATGGATACAAACAATTTCTAGGGCAGTTTGATAGAAATGGAATTAGAATTTCAGGACAGGTTTATACATTTTGACAAGTATTTACTATGATTTTATTTTCTTTGGCTGCATTTGGAATACAAGGCTGACTGCTCTAAATTATGAGTCTAGTTCACTTTTACAGGAGAAATAAGTTGAATTGAAAACACAATGTCATCATCAGACTGAATTTTGGAGATAAGTACATGGGGTTCTCAGAGCTGTTCCTCACTCCAGTCAAACTCTGAGTGACTCTGAAAATGGATCCTTATTACCTAAACCACCAATATTGGGGAATGGCTAAGTAAATTAGTAAGTTTTCTGTAATGTAAAAAAATGAGTTAGAGGACCGGAGGGTTAGCTCAGTGGTTCCGGCGCCTGCCTCGCAAGCGCAAGGACCTGAGTTCGATCCCAGTAACCACATATAATGCTGGGCATGGAGACATGCCCACCAACAATCAACACCGCATACCACAATGCTGGATGTGGTGGCTCACGCCTGTAATCCCAGCACTCGGGAGGCAGAGACAGGAGGATTGCTGAGTTTGTGGCGGCTTGCCTGGGCACCATAGTGAGCTCAGGGCCAGCCTGAACAAAAAGCGAGACCCTGTCTTCAAAAAGAAAAAAAAAATGAGTTAGATCTATTTGGACTTATACAGATGGACTTCAGAACATAGACTAGTAGTAAAAGAAGCTGAAGTGCGCCGTTTCTGTGGGAACCCTTGGGTAGTACCCAAGTGTTATTGTGCCCAAGTGTTATTTTCAAAAAACACTACATGTTTTGTGTGCAATACATACTCACCATTGTAAGGCGCAGCAGACTTCTGAAGAGCTATACCTGCTGGTGTTTCTCAGAGTTAGATGTTAATTCAAGGAATCAAAGGATATTAGTCTTCATTGTAGGATTTTGCCTATACTTTAAAAAGTAGTGTGTAGAAACGCATACATTATTGAAAATTCTTTAAAAAGAAAAGTAATGGAAAATATTTTCTCTTAAATCATTTGAACTTAGACCTGGGAGCCTGAAGGCATATTTGAAATAGGTCATTGCTGAGTACACCCGAACTGTCTCCATCATTTCAGGTGCTGTTTCCTCCCTCATGTCTCACTGCTGTGCTTGCCTATCTTTCCACGGGCGCCTGCCATCTGCGCCCGGGTGTGGTCTGCTGGCCTACTCTTCTTTGTTACACAGATTATAGAGTTTTCTTTGAAAATTTTACATTGTTTATATATATTTTTAGCCTTTATTGGTCATAAGTTAACCAACAGGTTAGCCTAAGACAGAAGCTTAGAAACATTTAATGGGTGACTTCTTCAAATTTGATTAGGAATGCTATTATTGAACACCATGGACAATCTCTCTCACTCATCTGAAAAGAGAAACAAAAGTTATTATTTCCTAACCAGTTTCTTGAGCTTTCATTTGGAGGCAATATCATATAGTATGTGAAAGGAATAGCTTTGGGCAAGCCTGTCTGGATATAAATTATGTTCCAGGTCTTACTTACTTTTAGAAAGAGGAAAATCATAATAACACTTGAGAGTTGTGAAGATAAATTGCTAGAATAGTGTCTGGTACATAGTGTGTGCCCAAGTGTTATTTTCAAAAAGCTTCTTGGTCAGCATGTTTCTGTCTTGTATACTCTCCTTTCCATGCACAGGTGTAACTATATCTCCTGCATGTGCACGTGTGTCCTTGGGGTGGCCCACAGACCTCCCAGTTCTAGCCAAGGGCTCCAGTGCTAGCCCCTAGTTCTGCAGCCATCTTGAGGCCCCTCCCACTGTCTGAGCCTTCTGGGGGTGCTGGGGCTCTGTCATACAGAATATTGAGTATTGCTTCCTTTATACACTCCTTATCTTGCCTCACATTCCTAGGAGATCATCTTTTTGGGTCAAAGCATAAAACAAAAACCAGAAGCAGAAGTAGGAAGGATCCAGTAAGGAATTTTCCCAATTGGCATTTTTTTTAGGAGGACCGCTTCCATCTGGGGCAGAGACCACTCTCCACTGCAGTGTCCTGTGATTGTGAAGGGATGTCTAGCTTGTCTGATAAGGCCCCCGCTGTCCTATGTGGTGACAGTGTGACAGAGGGACATTCAGTCAACTTAATTTTAAATCACAGATGGCTTGTGGGGATCTGAGGTACTGTACAGAGTGGCACAGTCTTATGTGGTCTACTCGAAGGTATAGTCAGAGTTTTCTCACTGTTAAAACTCCATTGGTTTCACTTATCAAATGAAATGTAAAAGGTTTTGCTTCAATTTTGTTTCTTTTTTATATTTCATTTTCTGTACAGATAGATGCACCAGCTGTACATGGAGACTTTCTAACAATTAGTAGGAGCTGTAGGTTGTGTCTGGTGGGATCCCTAGGGACCGTGTCTGGGAGCAAACCCCTGCGAAGCTATGCGAGACCCTAACATGGGCTCAGACTTAATCCCTTCATGGAATTAAAGTTTCTTGAATGCTGGGTAAAATTTTTAAAATCTGAGAAGGTTTATGAATACACTGAGAAGGTGGCAGCCTACAAGCTAACCCCGCAGGGCATGCTGTCGAGGGGCTTGGCATCTGCCGGAAGGGTTCTGTGCCAGCTAGGCCAGAGCCCCAGGAGTGGTGCTCCTGATGCCAGGATGCATAGCCTCACGTAGCTGTGCCGCCCTTCTGTCTGGAGCTGGGCAGGGTGCCCCTCTCCTTCCCCCTGCCTGCAAGCCCGGTGTCTCCCGCTGGCAGAACTGAGCAGGAAGCCAGCTGGCAAGGAGGCTG
Organism: Thryonomys swinderianus; assembly: GCA_004025085.1. Taxonomy (NCBI): domain Eukaryota; kingdom Metazoa; phylum Chordata; class Mammalia; order Rodentia; family Thryonomyidae; genus Thryonomys; species Thryonomys swinderianus. The sequence continues at coordinate 19,742 of PVIC010017355.1, read as the reverse complement.
GGAAGTGTAATTCTCAGGATCCCAACTGTGGAAAAGTGGGTGTGGCCCTGAGAGGTGCCAGGCAGTCTCAGCCCACCACACCATGCCAGAGCCAATGAGGAGGAAAAGGAAAGTGTGCATGTGTGTGTGTGTGTGTGTGTGTGTGCTTGAGCACACGCATGCACACATACATGAATGCGCATGTAGCTGCGTGCATTTTTCTGTGCATGAATCATTGTTCCTCATTGCTGCAAATATTAGCTTCCTGTGCTTTGAGTTGTTGTTCCCTTGTCAGATTTTGGGAGCTGTGTCATGCAGACCCATTACGTGTCACCGTTCCTCTTATGACTGTCAAATATTTCATTCTGTGAAATGTCCATAGTATATTTCAGCAAGCCCTCTATTGATGGTCATTTTGGTTTTTTATTTTACTGTCTTTTACCATTGCAAAGTAATTCATTAATTAAAAATGTTCATATACAGAAAAATGTGTATAATATGTTGTAATCTGACCTTCCTGAGATAATTCCTTGAAGAATTGCTGTACAGGAGTGTGGCTGATAATTCCTCCACAAAGCTTGTTTTACCCCTGTCCATACATCTTCTGTTCAGGGTCCAATGTTTGCTTTTGAGTTTGAACAAACACCAAGAGCACTAGATCCTACACGAGAGAAGCATCATCACTAGCAAGGCCCTGGGAAAGTGGAACATGCAGGAGAACAGGCGTGCACTTTACATGGAAATTACTGGCAAGCACAGCCAGTAGCTGACCTAATAATGGAAAGACGAGAAGGGAACTTAAACAGAACAAGGCTGCAAGCTCAGAAACACATGCTGAGGCTGCGATCATGGAAGAAGGAAAAGCAGAATATGAGGAGACAACTTATCACTCAACACCTGACCAAACCCGAAGCCCACTGAGCTACAAAAAATGCATTTTATAAACAGAAGAAGAAATGTTTTGAAAGACAGCTGACATTGAGGAGTAATTTCTTTCTATTCTTCAGCACATTAATCATTAATGAATATTGGTTTAAAAATATAAAGATGAATATAATTTAAAAATGAACATTTTCTATTATCTTTTTATAAAAATAATTGCAAATTTGGTATGATTTCTTTTAAATAAACTTACATATGTACACTGTTCTTTTTCATTCAAGCAGAAAAGGCTTTGTGTTATATGTATCGTTCTTAGTCTTCCAGTGTGAAAAACCAGTAGGCCCGTCCTCTCTCATGCAGCCAGGCCTCATTCTCGTGAGGATCGACCCTCTTCAGAGGTGTATGTCACAACTGACTGACACTCACCTGCGCCGAGGGCTTCCAGGCCGGTTCTGAGTCCACCCTTTCTCACAACACTGTATTGGTGGGGCCCGGTCTGCACTTCTGGGCCATTTCCTGAGCGCTGTTCCCTGCTTTCCAGTCTCAAGTGGCATGTAGGGCGGGGGTTTGTTTGGAGGCAGCGAGTCATGGACTCTGGAAGCCAATCTGTGCAGAGCTCTTCTGTACAAGTACTTACAGCGTGAGTGCTGTTCATTCAGCAGCTTTCAAAGGACAGCTCCTGTGCTCAGCGTGACGGACCCACATTCTGGCTGCTTCTGGCACAGATTTGTAATTTAAAGTGAGAAAGATGAACTCTATTCACTCCACGGTAAAAATATTATGATGCTGAAAGCAGTGATGTATGAGGCACTTGGAGTTTCTCTAAGGAATAATAAGACAATGCTTCTAGAAATACACGTGGATTACCTCCAGGCTGCCTCCCTTGAAGCCCGTGTCAGCCACGAGCCGAGCAGGCAGTTTCTCTCCTGCTTGTCCTCTGAAGAGCCGGGGTGGCTGGTCATGCAGAGGGAGGCGACATGGGGTCACATCACGGTGGGACTCGTCAGGCTGAGTCAAGACCTGCTTATGCCCCTGCAGCTACTCAGAACTCAGGTCACATTCTCCTTTTAATTAAGAATGGTGGTTAATTAGAAGTCTGATTTATTTCCTAGGCGTGGTATGTAAAGTCAGGAGAAGTTGAGATGTAAGGACACTATTTTGAAAGCCTCAATGGCCCACAGTGACTGTGACTTCCAGGCCTGGGGATATTGGTGCCCAGCATAGGAGGGAGCCCAGCTCTCGATTCCGTGAGGAACCCCATTGCAGGAACTGGGGGTCAGGCAGAGATGGGAGGAAGGACGAGACCATGGCTTCCAGCTGCACTGTGATTTCAGCAGGACGTTGGGATTTGTCAGTCTTGTTAAGTGCTAGTCCTCAACTCAAGGTGATCCAATATTGATCAGTTACAGTCATCAGATAGAGGTGGTATTGATACAGAGAGTATTTGTTACTTCTCAGGAGAAATCCAGTTAGAATCTGGCTTTCATTTCTATCCCATGTTCTGGATTATTGTTCATATTTACTCTTCCTAACTTCAGTTACTCTTCCTAGATGTCCCCACTGAGCTCTCTGACCACGCCTATCACACTCTAATCCTTAGGAAATTTTCTTTGATTTGAGAGCAAATTACTTTTGTCCTTTAAAGCTACCAGTGTTTTACATTTTCTGCACTTCAAACCCTAAAAACTGCCCCATTTTCAGTGATTTCAGTGGTTCTTGTTTTCCCATTTGTCCCTACACATGTGTGTATGCATACACACACACACACACATGTACACATACACAGGCCACTTTCTCAGTTCCTGTTTTAAAGGGTTTTTGTTTGTTTGCTGGGTTTTTAAAAAAAAACCCTTGGGGTATAAGAACAACTACCTGCTCCCGTGGTAGATGGTGAAAACAGTCCCTTAAATTTTTATGAAATTTATAATTACAATTGCTTACTTCTTTCTAGTGTCAAAGGCCTGTAAACATATTTTTCTCTTTGGTATATTGTTAAATAACTTTTATTATGTAAACCAAAAAACAAAGGTCTCTCTTGTACCCAGAGCATTTTAATACCTCCCTGGGTCACATTTACAGCTCCCCCTCCATTCCATCTCCCATGCTGCCTCTCATGCCCCACTGTGCCCTCCATGCCTGGCCTTGTCCCCATTCAGAGCATCTTTCACCATCACATGTGAATACAGCCCCCCCCAAAGTGTGATGTCTCAGGAGGAAGGGTTTTTTTTTATCTTTTGTCTTTACTGCTATCCAGTGCTTAGAAAAGCTATCATATAAATACCTACCTAGATTTCCATCTTCCGTATTTACTTTGGAAAGTATATTAAGTTGAACTTTTAACTTTGAGAGATACTGAATTTATTTAAATTTTTTGAAGGTGAGGTCTGAGTCACCTGAAAATGCAAAAAATTAGAAAGTAATGTCACCATCTTTATTTTTAAGTTTGTATTTTATGAAAGACATATGCCTCCCCCTGAAATCAGGAATTGTTAATGATGGTGATTTTGATGCGCCTTGAGATCCCCAAACACCTTCTGATTTACCAAAAGGAAAAACAAAAATCAAATAAGTCAGGTGCAGACACCCAATGTTCTGTGTTCTTCCTTCTGCACGAAAGCTAAGATATGTGGGTCCAGTGTGGGGAGCGGAGGGCCAGAGAGTCGGGGTGTTGTAGGGGGGATGCTTGAGTTCTGTGCTCAGCACACGGTAGGGTAGGTGTGTTTTCAATATGACCAACAGCTGAGGTGGCAGAGATGCCAGTCACCCTGAACATTACACCTGGTGCACGTGTATTGAAATGTCACACTTCTCCCTAAATACACAGCATATGTACAATTACTGTGTATCCATGGAAAATAAGAAGATATTTTTTAAAAACTTAGATTCTGTGTCTGATATTTTGGGGTTCATCTGAGTTTTATGTATGTAAGAAGTCAGTTAAATAGAATACTATTCCCCAAATGACATGAAATATGTAAAAGTTAATTTTGTTTAAATGATTAGCAATTACTTCTCCCACTTATACCAGAGACATAGATAGTTCATCCTTAGTTCTGATACCTATTGCTCTTTTTCCTAGATATAAACAAGATTTCCACAGATATTTTACTCTCTCTGGATTAGTAAGCTAAAATTGTTTGGCACTCACCTATATACATCAGAGTCTTTTCTGAAAGACCCTGGAATTGTGTGTCCTTGGCAGTAATGCAACAGTAAGCTCTGTGCAATGCTCCTCCAGGGGGAGGGAAATGGTCAGAGCTAGCAGACATCAGCCAGTCACTCTTTTTAGTGGTTTCCACTAAACAGTTTATTCCTCATAACAACCTTTAGAAGTAGGTATATACTGTTAGCCCATTTATAGGACAGAAAACTGCCACAGAAGACGTAGTCTCCTTCCCCAGTTCACATGGCTGGTAGGCAGGGAGCCAACATATGAGTCCACAGCATGCTGCTGCAGGAGGAATGCGTTCTAATACTCTTACTTCCTGAGGAACTGTGGGGTAGTGGCCTATCAGTCATTAATCAAGAGCAAATTAAATATTGCAACAGAGAGAACGTACTGTAGGGAAAATGTAGGGAAATATGTAAACAGATTCTCAAGAATCAAAATGGGGACACTGGTTATAAAGTTATGTGAAATTAATAACTGCCATACGCAATCACCAGGCTCAGGACCGAGAGGAAGAGGTGGTGGCTAACAGGAACAGGAGCCGAAGCCCCACAGAGCTTCATGTTAGACCCCTTGGGGTGAGAGCTGAGTGGTTGCGGGCACCTCAGGAGCTCAAAGCTGACTAGCAGAACTTGGCCTCAACCCTCAGGCGAGGTTGCCTGTGTATGAGCGCCTCCCAGGGGAACGAAGAGACGGGCTCTGGTTGTGTTGAAAGAAGCTTCAACTGTTCCAGCCACTGGGTTGATTGGATGAGTCCTCCCTGACAGGAGCAGCAGGAACAGGAAGCGGAAGCAGCCTCTTTTGCCTCTTCCCACTGTGGTCTCCCTCACGCTGCTTAGCACCTGGAGCTTCACGGGAAACCATGGGGTGGAGACCAAGGCGGGGCACACCTGGCGGCCTCAGCTTCGTGCTGAGGCACAAGAGTGAGTGTAAGAACTGGCAGCAGGGGAATCAATGGGGACAACTTCGGGAGATAATGCAGTCTGCACATCATGGTGTGAAATGAATAGTTGGAAAACTTGAATAAATAATAATATGAAAGTGATTAAAACCTTAAAATTTACCCTAATTTAAATGAAACAACTATTGTTTTGTAATATGTGTAGCGAAAAACTACTATCAAGAAAGTATTTAATATCTTTTTTGTTCATTTTAGATAAGATGGGAAAAAAACATCACATTGGGGGAGCCTCCAGGATTCTTACATTCTTGGTGGTGGTGAGTATCTTTCACGCCGTTTTACTAGATTGGTAATGCATCCCAGTGGGCTTGCACTCTACCCGCTTGTGATTTAACACTTCTCGTTTTCACTTTCTAAAATTGTTTTCTGAGAAGTAACTTTTAAGAAACAAAAACAAAATCAGATTACTGCTATTTGGCTTAAAGATATTGCTGTTGAATCAAGTGAGAACTGAAACTAGCTTGTGGAGTCTTCAACAACTACGAGTGTCATTTTCTGTTAGTTCCTAGAGCTGCCGTAACAGCATCCTGGGAAATGGGGGCTTACATAATGGAAGTTTACTGTCTCAGTCCTGGAAAATCCAAAATGAAGGCGTGACAGTGGCTGGACTGTGAAGAGGGCCCTCCTCTAGCTGGTAGACCACCACCTTCTCGCTGAGTTCTTAGACTGGACAAGACAGAAAACCAAGCTCTCTGTGGCTTTTAAGAGCCTAATCCCATCATGGGGGTCCCAGCCTCGTGATGTCAACTAAATAAATGTACTTATCTCCTAAAGGCTGCATCTTAAAGTACCATCACGGGGGGGGGGGGGCAGGACTTTAATACATGGGTGTGACGGGGACACAGTGCAGCCCCTAGAGGCCGCCCACGAGCTGCGCATGCCGAGTGATGGCCCTCTGCTTACTGACTGCAATGGGGTTGGTTCTTCTGGTCCTGCAGGTGTTATGTGCTGAGCTACTAGCTCAGGCTTTGGCTGACCATTCCAGCTTCTTTGAATCCTCATTTCTCCTCTTGAGGGAGTTGGGAGTAGAGAAAGTGATTTCACTGGCATCTTTCATTAGAGGGCAATTCTGTTCCAGAATAATAGCCACTCATTAAACAAAATCTTCCAAGAACAAGAGGGATTAAGTTATAAACAGGTATTAATGTAATTTTATCTTCATTTTCTTGAAAAGGAGCATATTCATGAGAAATACTTTCCCAATCCAGTGCTCAGTGGATACTGAAGTATCCATGTGGATTTTTAAAAAGTGGTTTGTTTGGGGGCAGTTTTTGTCATAAGTAGCGGTACCTTTTAACGTTTTATTTACTCATCAGCTTTGGGCAAATTTCTTTTTGCAAACCTAGTAAAATTTATGGTACTGTCAATAAGCTGTCAAGAAAAGCTTATTCAGTGCCTTGTATGTGCCAGGCACAATACTCCAGATAGTGGGGACACAATGAATGAAAAGAGATACACGAGCCTCCTCCGCCCCGTCCTGCCCGCAACACCACACTGGGACAAACAGCTCAGTGCACAAGAAAACCAGCATTCGGGGAGTCTGTGCAGCGCTGCGCAGGCACACGCTGCAGCGCCTCACCGGGAGCTGCTGTCTGGGCCACGGCTGCTGTGTGCATAAGAGTTGGCAGGGGGACCAGAGAGGTGGAGTATGTCGTACTAAGCACAAGCACCTGAGCTGACAGCAGAGAGTCCAGCATGCAGGAGGGGGGAGAGTTTGGGGTGATGGAGACGGAGGTGATGGTGTGCTCCGGGCCGAGGACCCAGTCGTGAGGTGAGGCAGGAGAGCAGCAGACCTGTGACAGCACCATCGCGCAGCAGGGGGCACTCAGGGTCCTGGTGGTGAGAGGCAGACAAGGGCCGAGAGCGCACTCAGCAAGGCGGGAGGGGGTGGGAGAGTTGGCCCGGGAGGCGCAGGGCAGCACCGTGGGATCTGTGGAGGCTGAGCTTTGGGGCGCACTCGGCATCTAAGCCACCCAGGTGGGGCTGTCGGGGAGGCAGCTGGGTACATGTGTCTGGTGTGCAGAAGAGAGGAAGGGCCATGAGTGGTGTTGCCCACCCACGAGGGCAGAGCAGACTTTGTGGAGAACAGGAGGAAGAGAAGCCTGTGAAGAAGGCAGAGGCCCTGCACAGGAGGCGGGACGCGGGCCAGCAAGAGTCACGGTGGAGACTCGGAATTAGAAGCGTTCCGGGAAGGAAGAAGAAAGAGAGCATGGCTGCGTCAAGTGTGCTGAAAAGCAGAGGACTGAGGGAGGCCGCGTCCTTAGTGCACAGTTGGGAGGCCGCGATGACCCCCGCGGGCAAGCGGTGGCCTGCAGTGGGTTCTCCCTGGAGGGAGAAGGCACCGGGAGGTTGGGGAGTCAGTGGTGGGCACGGTCAGCACACGCGGAAGGCTAGCTGCGGTGGCCATGTGGAGCTCTTCGCTGCGTCACTGGACGGGACGGCCCCTGCCGCTCTGGCGTCACAGGGAGGAGGTGGCGAGGCAGGGTGTGCACGCTCAGGCTGTGGGAGGGGCACATCTGGGCCCAGTGCCGGAAGGGAGGGCAGGAAGGGTGGGCTCTGCCAGGCGACGAAGAGAATAAGGGGTTTGGAAATCAGTAGTAAGAAAGTCGGTTTTTATTTGGATTGCAAACAGGGCATGGGGACCTGCGCTGCGGGAAATGAAGGTGGTCATAGCGAATTTTTAAAAGTGAAGAATAATTTTAAAAAACACTTGGAATAACTGTACAGATGCAGACAGAGAACTGTCTAGGAACACACAAGGCGTGGAGAGCAATGGTGCATGTAAATTCACAACGACAGCGTTGTCAGTGTCGGGACGGCACCAGTGTGTGCAGTCAGGACCTCTCTGTGTCCACCGTCAGGCGGCACCATGTGCCCGGGCATGTGGCCTCTGTGTGGCAGCAGGTGGCAGAGCCAGTATCTGCATGGCCGAGCAGGGCGCCTCCCCGTCTCCTGAGAAGCACCTCTTGTCAGCACCTCGCTTGCCCGTCTCTCAGAAGAGGAAAAGTCTCTGCCGGTGCAGGGCCTGCGGGTCCCTGGCTGTTACTTCGTGCACCACGGCTCCGTGTCTGCCCAGAGGCCGGGCCTTCCTTGAGAGCCCGTCTCCCCTGAGGCCCCATGGTGCACAGAACCGCACCGGGTCAGTTGTAGTTGTGGTTTCCGTATTTCTTCATGTGCTGTGGCAGCAGCAGGTGCAGCCCACGGCAGAGCCTTGTTCCTGTATTTGGAGCAGCAGCCCTGGCAGTTGAGCCTCCATCTGTGCCGCTTTCCTGGGGTTACACTGCTCTCTTGTACAATGCTTTCAAAGTCAAGCCTCACTTTATACAGTATGTACTTATGATTTCTACATCCAGACTATAAAGTGCTAAAATTTCTGAAGGTCATTGAGTCTTCTCACCTGGATACATATTGGCAACTAGGTCTAGAAGACATCTGTCCCGCTGGATCTCTGGGTAACAGAGGGAGCATTTGAGAGTTTTCTGTTAGTGCATTTGTTTCATTTCTTGCACCTATTTCTTTTTCACTACCTTTCTTGTGAACTTAAACTAGTCCCTGTTCTAGATGATTGATAAGAACTTGTTGCATTTGTTGGCTTTTCCTTTCTATAAACTTTCATTGTTGTTCTCAACAGTCAGAAGATGCACCTCAAACCTACCACTGATTTTTCTTTGGGTATTATTCTTCTATTCAAGGATGCTCTTCCTGGATTGCTTTGATCTTCTGAGTCATGCTTGCTTCAAGCACATATACTAAAATTGGAATGATCTTCTGAGTAACACAGCATATTTATTAGGAGATATCAATAAATTCCAAACAACTGACACATAAAATTTCCAAACTATATTTTCCCACTTAAATCTAGTACATGCAAGATACAGAGGAGGAATATTTCTTTTTTTAAGAAGACTACCTTTTAAAATTGAATTCTTTTTTAGTACATTTTATATACATATCACAGTCACACTCAATATTGAGAATTTGTACCAGAACATGACATGACTTCTCATTTTTTCCTATTCCCCTACCCACCCTAAGCCACTCCACCCCTATATACATAAGCTTTGTTTCCTTTTTTTAACATTTTTTTCTTTCCATTTATTACTTACCCTGCCTTTCTCCTTTTGCATATTTTCTATTTTACCATATCCATCATACATTCTAGAATTCATTTATATCATCAGATTCTCATACCAGAAAAAAGATATGGAATTTATACATCTGTGACCTATTTATTTCACTTATGAGTATGTCCTTGAGGTATGTCCATTTAAGTATAAATTACTCAAACATTGTTCTTTATGGCAGAGTAATACTCCATTTTATTTTTAAAAAATCTTCTTTATCCAGTCTCCAGTTAATAGGCATTTGGGTTGTTTCCAAGATTTACCACAAACTGAGCTGCTATGAACATGGGTGCACATATATCACTGTAATATGATTATTTTAATTCTTTCGTGTATATTCCTAGCAGGGGACTAGCAGGGTAAATGGGACCTCTAATCCTAGTTTTTGAGGAATCTCTACACTGATCTCCACAGTGGTTGCACAAGTCTACATTCCCACCAACAGCAGGAAAGGTTCCTTCTTCCCCGCAGCATCACCAGCTTTTGTTGTTGGTTAATTTTGAGATAATAGGCATTCTTTGTGGAGTGAGACAAAAATCTGTGTTGTTTTCATCTGCATCTCTCGAATGACCAGTGAGGTTTAGCATTTCTTCGTATGGTTCTTGGATGCTTTTACTTCTTCCTCTGAAAAGTTTTGCAGCCCATTTTTGAGTTGGGTCTTTAAATTTGGGGGGGCTGATTTTTTAAGTTCTTTATATATTCTAGATAGTAGCCCTTTGTCTAAGAAACAGCTGGTAAAGATGTTTGCCATACTGTCAGTTGTGCTTTTGCTGTGCTGGCGGTTTCTTTTGCTGTGCAGAAACTTTTTAATAGGATGAGATCCCATTTGTTGATTCCTTCTACTAGATCTCATGCTATAAAGGTTTTTGTTCATAAAGTCTTTCCCTAAGCCAATGTCTCCAAGAGTTTTACCCGACTTGTTTTGCAGCAGCTTTAGTGTTTCTGTTTTAATGTTTAGTTCTCTAATCCACTTTGATTTTAATTCAGTGCACAGTGAAAGAGATAGGTCTATCTTCAGCCTTTGGCAGGTTAAAACCCAGTTTTTCTAGCACCATTTATTAAAGAGGCTGTCATTCCTCCATTGAGAATGTTTGGCTCCTTTGTCAAAGATATGGTGGCTTAGTGTATCTGAAGTTGTTTCTGTATCTTCTCATCTATTCCACTGGTCCTTGGGTCTGTTACTTTGCCAGTACCATGCAGTTTTTATCACAAGGGAATCGCTTCTCGTCCTTTTGGCTAAGATCAAGTGTAGTTTTTATCACAAGGAAGAGCACTTTTAATGTTTTTAATGTTTATTCCTCTAACATTAATAACATACTCTTGAAGCACCTACTTCATCTGTATAAATCAGTGATTCTTAAAGATTTTGAGTCATGGGGTTTTCTGTGAAGGGGTGAACGTTATGGATCCTTCTTGTGGAACTGGCTAGATCCTGTGCTTCCCTTGTTGTCTACTAAGGTACTACTAATGCCTGCTATTTTAACCATAGTTCTCTATAGTCTGTGTTCCCTGTAGGGTTCATGACTGTAACAATGGTTATCTTTTTACATAGACCAGAAAGGCTATTGCTGCTGTTAAGGTCTAGAGATTAGGAGAGCATATGTTCTTGAAGAACTTACTGCTTGCTTTTGGTCAAATCAAGATTGTTAAGTGGAACAGTTGTAATATTATGACTTCTCATTTCTTTTTCTTTTTTTTTTTTTTTTGAGACAGAGTCTCGCTTTGTAGTTCAGGCTGGCTCTGAGCTCACTATGTAATCCAGGCAAGCCTGGAACTCAGCAATCCTCCTGTCTCTGCCTCCTGAGTGCTAGGATTACAGGTGTGAGCCACCACGCCTGGCACTGTGGTATGTGGTATGTGGTATTGATTGGTGGTGGGTGTGAGTCTCCATGCCCAGCATTGTATGTGGTTACCAGAGATCGAACTCAGGACCTTGCACTTGTGAGGCAGGCGCTGGAACCACTGAGCTAATCCTCCGGCCCCTCATTTCTATTTTTATTGGATATTTGAAATGAGAATTTTCCTGTTGTGTAAGCCTCCTTATGAAATGTTTAGATAGTGCAAAACTACACTTCTTTCAAAGAAATCAGTAAGAAAAGAGGCCAACAATTAAAAGTATTATAAAACAAATAGGTGCTGGTTCAAATCCCAGTACAGAAGCACTACTCACTTCTGCTTGGGGGAGTTAATCTCATAAACTGAGCCAAAAGCTGAGTGAGATGAAAGTATGTATATAGGGAAGGAACAGTTACTACAAAATCTCCAGAGGAGGGTGATGTGCACTCAAGGAAAGATGGATAGGTGAGTGGAAAAACTAGGAAGAAGTAGAATATAAAATCAGAGATGAAAGGGACCAGGTCATGAAGTCCCAACACATTTTGAGGATTGCAGCCTGGGGCCCAAAGCTTTCAGGCAAGGTATGTGGCATGTCCACCACTGCCACGCATGTGGCATCAGCACAGACAGAGTGAAGAGAGTGGAGAACTGTGACAAGTTGGCCACGCACAGGGATGGCCCATCTAAGAGGAGAAAAGAGGTGTCACTGAGCGCTTAGATTTGCATTCTGGCATAGATGGTGATGCAGCTGACAGGGGAGGGTGTAGAGAGAGGAGCAGGTGGGGAGCTCACGTTTTTGCCTGAGCTGCTTGGAGGTAGCTGCACGGTGATTCAGATTCACCCCCTTAGGCCCATGGCAGAGGGGAGTTCAGGGTGACTGTGTCTGGGGTGGAGCCTGGGAATCGGCATTTACACATAGGTACATTAAAAGGAGCATCAAAGAAAAGCAGTTTGGAAGGAAAGAGAGTGACCATGAGAGAAGACCATGTGGGGCCAGGGAAGCTCCCCAGAAGAGAGCCTGAAATGCACCTCAGGTCCCTTAGCCAGTGAAGCACAGAGCAGCCTGGTGGTGAAGGGCATGAGGCAGCCAGGAGGATGCCCAGTTCTTGCCCTAATTTCAACAACAGCAATGCTGAGAAACTGGTTCCATTCCTCTGAGGTTAATTTCCTTTTCAACTTGGGGAATTTTTAAATTGTAGCTTTTAAAAACTTCTCATTTAAAGTTTAAATTATAAGAATTATGTCTCATTTTTATTTATAAACATTAAAATGTAAAATACCTTTTCAAATAATTTTAGGGCCATAAGTTTACTAAAATTATATAATGTCACAGAGAAAATAAGTTAAAAAATAAGACTTCTCTAAGAGCTCAGTACCTTTCTCATGGCAGTGAGCATGCTGACACTCTGATGACTGTCATGAATGATGCCAGGGGGAGCTAAGAAGAAGCAAAGGCCTGTATGAAACCAGTGATGGCGGGGTCAACTCGTGCACTAGAGAGGTATCTTATAACTCTTGTCTTGCAGGCTCTCTTTGAACAGGTTTGCATAACTAAATTCACTTGAATTGAATTAAATTAAGCATCAAGATAGGGTAGGTGACTATTAGACGACAAGGAGTATAATCCAGGTAGGAAAGGAAGAAGAGAGTTAGGGAGGCAGAAAGCAAAGAACAGGTGTGGTTGGGCCATAAGAAATGCACAGCGTTGTCTGGAGAGGACAAAAGGACAAGCAGTGCAGAAAATCTTTGTGGGAGAAGAGAAGAATTGGGAAGGAAGGTGAGGCAAATTATATTAGGCAATAGGAGAACTTCTTATCCTGCCTGTTTGAGACTTTCCTTCCATAGTTTTTGAGAACTTTAGACTTCTTTTGAAGTACTTTTGTATTCGTATCATCTCTTTGCATCTGTACAAACTGCTGTAAGATAGACTACAGATGCTGTTTTTATATAAAGAAATCAAGGAACAAAACCATTTCTTAAAGTCAAATTGAGAAGTAGAATTGAAGTTTTCTGAATTATGATCAGAGCTCACCCAATAATAGAGCATGTATTAGCTATGGGGCTGGGTTCAGGAACTCATACTAATAATGCAGCTTTAATTATATTTCCTATTTGAGTACAATGCATGGCAGATTTCCCTAGAAAGGGAAACCTCTGAGTCCTTCTGTGTGGAGGTCTTCACAGATCACTGGCAGCTGCATGTAAGGCCAGGGCTGGCTGCACAGAACACACAGGAAATGAGAGTATCCCTTCCAGGTCACAGGTAGGATGACAGTGCTTGCTGTCTTATCTGGGACAAGTATCTGCCACACTCCTGTAACGGCTGATGTTGCCTAGATCGCCAGAGTGGTATAAACCTGCCCTGATCTGAATACAGAGCTATAATGAACTCTTAAGTCTCATACTGCCATTAGAAGCAAAATAATATATTAAATAAAAGTTCAGTCAAATCCTGTCACTAACTCACTCCTTGACCTTAATTTAGATTCTTAACTTTTCTATGTCTGAGTTCCTCATCTATAAAATAGATAGTAATTAGAAGAATCAGAGGCTTAAATGTATAATGCTTTAAAATTTTATATTTGAATTTAGTGCATAATAAGTGTTAATGATTCTTAATGATACTTTAAAATATGAATCTATCACTAATGAAGAAAAACATTTTTTTTGAGACAAGGTATGGCTTTGTAGTTCAGGCTGGCCCTGAGCTCACTATATGGCCCAGGCAAGCCTCAAACTCAGCAATCCTCCTGCCTCTGCCTCCCAAGTGCTTGGATTACAGGCATGAGCCACCACATATGGCATTGTGGTATGCAGTACTGATTGTTGGTGGGCATGAGTCACCACACCTGGTATTGTTGTATGTGGTTACCAGGGATGGAATCAGAGACCTTATGCTTGCTAGGCAGGTGCCAGAGCCACTGAGCTAATCTCTGGCCCATGAAGGAATATTCTGATAATGGAGCAAAATTTAATGCTTTGAGTTTTTTGAAGAATTAAGTAAGCTCATTAATCTTCAATATGTGAAATGTCTGAGATGAGGAGGAAGTCTGTGCATATTGTGTAAAAGCACCCTTGGTCTCATGAGTAGAGAGTTTTCTTCATTCAGGATTGCCTTAGTAAGCCTTCCATTATAAGCACCTGAATAAATCACTTTATGTAAAGATAATCACCTTGGTCTCCCAGTTTGGAGGTTCCCATCCATGACTCTGGGCCTGAGGCAGCTCATGGTGGGAGTGTGTGGTGGAATGACCATTCACCGAAGATGTGGGACACAGGGCAGGGCAGGAGTAACTGGAGGACCTTCCTTAGGCCCCAGCCCTGCATGTGACACCACCACTGGTGGCACTGCACTGGGGAGTACGCCTCTGACACAGGGACCGCACAACCACTGCAGGTCCAAACGGCTCAGCAGGGACTATGAGCAGCTGATACTTGTGGATGTATGTTGACCCAATGACTTCCTCAGCTACTGAGGCTTGAGTCACAGTAGTGTGGCTTGTTCTTCAGAAAATCATTGCTCATCATTTGTTTGATTGGTTCATTTTTAGTTTTCAGGAAGCCCTAGATGTGGCATATAGTCCAGGTGTTGTGTTAGCATCCTCTCTGCTGGGATTCACTTTCCCAGACTTCTCTAGCAGCTATCTTGTTTCTGTGTGCCCATGAGTACTAATGGTTAGTCGTCTTCACATCACCAGAAGTGTTTGGGTAAGAATCACTAACTTGGGAATGTTCTGGGGTTTTTTTCAATTTATGCAGGGAAGAGTAATAATAATAAATGGGATAAGACCCAAAATACTATACTTTGTGAGTTTTACTTCTCTGTGCTTAGCATCTTTTTCCATTTGGAAAATTCAGATTTTTTCATTTGTTATACTTAGGAAGAAAGACAATGTCTGTAATAATCCCATGGGTTTCAAGGATAATATTTAGCTTCAAGCTTAACAGATTTAGGGTTTAGAGGAATAAAGCAGCTCCTCAGTCCCCAGCATCAAGTTGTAGAGAGAAGTTTGTCTGGATGGAGCTTCAGGGTTCTGTGCTGTTGGCCCTCACATGGGAACAAAGGCAAGGTGGGGAGGGTGTTCTAAGACTAATAAAGTACAGCCGAAAGATCTTACCTGCCAAGGGCAGATCGGACATTGCTGTCAACCTTGCTACTAAGGTGCCTAATTCTTCCTCGAGAGATGAATCCATATTACTGTCTAGTGACACCACATGGCCATGATGTGAGCCATGGGCACCTGCCCACAATATTTGTGAAATTTTAGTAACTTATGGAATGGAGATTCCACATGTAATTAATTGATTCATTTTAGTTTAATTCATCCATGGCCGTGAATTCATATGTGCCATGGATTATGTGTCTCTATTCTAGCAGTCACGGCACCATTGGACTCATGATATTGGGGCAAAAGATGGCTGAGGATTTTAGAAAAGATATCTTGAATATCTTTCCTACCTGTAATTCTTAGAAGTGAGAATATACAGATACTTCTAAATTAGGTGAAGCATATTTTAAAACATACATATCCTAGCACTAAAGATAAGTTTTTCCATGTGTAATGTTAAAATTAATTTTATCCTCTAGTTTTTATAAGATATAACATATTATTATAGACTTAGTTCTCAAACTCTCCCAATCAATAGCATTTTATTCTAAATGAAGAGTTGCTGTGTTTTGTGAGCATTCTTTAGCCCTCCTTACTGCCCAGGCCCACTGGTGCCTGCTCAGTGCTGGTGAAGCGGGGCTGTGAACACACAGAAAGCACACACACTTGTCTTGGATGATGTGATACGGGACCTAGGACAAAGCTTCCATGATAAACTTTAAAGGGTACATTTCTTTTTCTTTTTTTTTTTTTTTTTGAGACAGGGTCTCGCTTTGTAGTTCAGGCTGGCCCTGAGCTCACTATGTAGCCCAGGCAAGCCTTGAACTCAGCCATCTTCCTGCCTCTGCCTCCCGAGTGCTGGGATTAAAGGCATGAACCACCAAGCCCAGCATTTGTAGTATGAGGTACTGATGCCAGTGGGCGTGGCCACCACGCCCAGTATTGTTGTATGTGGTTACCAGGGTTTGAACCAGGGACCTTGCACTTGCGAGGCAGGCACTGGAACCACTGAGCCAAATTTCCAGCCCCTCAAGGGTACATTTCTTTACCTTTATTGGAAAAGATCACATGTAAACCATGTGGGATTCTTAGAAATAACACAATGTATTTTTAAAATTATTACTAACTTGTTTTACCTCTAAGCTTGATTGTATAACTTTTAACTCACACTACATCAGTGGGGACAAACCTAAATTAGAAGTAGAACAGTTCAATATTCTCAGACAAATAATTTAATTACATATGTGTAAATAAACATTTCTCATATTTATTTAATAACTTATAGGCCATTCTCAATACAAACAGTAAATCATTTAAAAGTAGTATGATAGAAAAAAATTTTAAGGAGGTTTTATGGTACTTTCTGAGAAAATAAGAAAATTAGGGAACAAAAGAGCTATTCAGCCATTTCTCACAATATAAATAACATGATTAAATTAAATACAATTTAAACATTACATTTAAGGGTTCAGGCTTTCTGGGCTTTGAAGTTCCTTAGGAACATGAAAACAAGTCATTGCAATACACTACAATTCACAACACACTTGGTCTAGGTGAAGATTTTAGTGTGTCCTTGAATATCTACAGGTTTCATAGGTTTTACCCCAGCAGAGCCGTAGGGAGGCTGAGTACAACTGCTTTCACACTCCTAAAAATGTTGGAATTTACTTAAATTACTTTTGTCCTTATCTTCTCTTTATTTCTTACTTTTGGTAGGGAATTAAAAAGAAGTAATAAATTTTCCACTTAATAGGAAAGGAAATAATAAGCAAAGCAGTCAAGGAAATTGTGGCAATGTTCAATCTTTCATGTTTTTGCTCTCCGGGGTAACCTTATTTTCCTGAACTGTGAACATGGTTGTGTGTGTTACGGATTTCGAAATAGTGTCTCTCAGCAGAGGAGACAAAGATCCAGGATAACTGAGTCTTTGAAGATCAGAAATTCAGGTTCAGTTGATCAAGTTTTATTTTCTTTCACAGCACACTGGCAGCCTGAGAACTATGTTATGATTTTAGGCTTAATGCAAGCTCATGATAGTGCTCATTAATTCACGCTAAGTGCTTACCGTATGGCGGACACTGGGCTGTTATATCACTTCATCTTCCCAGAAATCTCAGGACATTAAGGAAGAAGTGGAGTTTCTGGAAGTTTGAAAAGCTTGCTCAAGGGCCCCACACCTGTCATCAGAGAGCAGGCTTCCTTCAGGTACATCGTACCACAGTGCTGCTATTCTTGAGCATGGCTAACTCAGCCTCCGTCCCTGCAGGAGTGGAAGGCTGGAATGAAATAATCGTGTCAGTGTTATGATTGCCTTTATGCAAAGCCACATTTTACCTGGTAGCTCTCCTGGCCTTTGAGTCCCTTTCTCGTGTTCATTGTTAGGTTTGATAAATGAAAGGATGACCAGTGCTTTATGTTTTGCAAGATATATGTATTTTTAATAGGGAAAAAAAAGTTGAATGGATTGTTTTATTTTCAAAATTACTTATTTTGATACTTGAACAGGAAATAAAAAGGATATTTTAAGAACATACATTTGTTTGACCATTGTTGTTTGGTAACAAAAGTATATTATGGAGGTGCTAAGGAAGGCCTATGTGTTGGATGATAAAATTATTCTGAAAAAATTATTAAACAAATTTATTCCAAATTTAGTATGGCATGGTAGGTGTGATGTTGCATCCCTGTAATCTCAGCACCCTGGGAGGCTGACAGGATGCGACTCAGCAAGACCCTGTCTCAAAAAAATTTAAAAAGAAAGCAAGAATGTTATTTACTGTGTCTATACTTCGTGGGAAAATGACTTCAAGTCTAAGTGTAAATAGCCAGTTATAAGAATAAAAATTTTAAATTACTGTTGTTTTTGCACGTCCCAGGGTTTGATTTCCAGAACCACAAACATAAAAATATTGTTTTTAAATCATTTAGCCTTTTTAGAAAAAGACTTATTTGGCATTTTTGAAAGAGAACTGGTGATATCTACTTATCGCATAAAGAACCAGTCATGCTGTTCCTGAAGTTAAAGAAATAATTGTCCTGAAGAAGAAAAAGCTCGTGTAAGAACTGCACGGGTCTTAGACTTCAAGCCCACCCCCACTGCGTGGCTCTCTCAGTGTCTCTGTGTTGCTTTGCAGCGTGTTCTGGGATCTGTACTGCGCGGCTCCAGAGAGGCGGGAGACCTGTGAGCACTCGAGCGAAGCGAAGGCCTTCCACGACTACGTAAGTGGCCCGTTCCCGCGGGGCGCTGTGGGGCAGTGCCTTCCTGACCCCTGTGTTTGAAAAGTGCACTGGGTCGTCTATCCTTTTGTTTGGTCGTTCTTTTACTTTTTTCTTTGAAAACTGAACTCATAATTTAAAAGTGAAATGCCAAGGGCCATTTAAGGCTTGCCGAAATTTAGGCTGGACAGTAGACTTTATTCCACGTTATGAAAGACATTTCTTACCATGTTTCACATGTGAAATTACAAATGGTCAGAGCAAAATAGTCATTCTTTCTTGTCCAGAGAGATTTGCCACAAGAGTTCTGGAAATATAATAAGCTCTTATTTTGCATATTAAAATCTTTTTAATGAAGAAAGATTTTATTCTTTTTTTGTAACTTTTGGTTATATAACATAAGACTAAGTACTGTGTCTTCTCCAAGAATTCAGTACAAGTGACATTTATTGTGGATTACTGGAACTAATGGACAATACAGCAGAAGATTCTAGGCAAAAATAAAAATGTAAATTTATTTTTTCTTAATTCTGAAGGAAAGGCAGACTGGCTTAAATATTTTTCAGAACTGCAAGTCAGATTTTAGACAGCTGATTACATCAGGAAATACAATGGGAAAAAAAGAAACAAGAAAAATTTTCTTTAGGGAAAATCTTCCTGAGCATGAGAAGATGGCACTGGGAAGGGCCTGGGAAACACTGTAGAGCTGCCCGTAAGAGAAAGACAGCTCGTGTTTAGGCCGAAGGAAATCTGTTCTTGGATGTAGAACTGGCTGGCGCCCGAGGAGTGGTCTGGTCGCAAGTTCCCAGAGCTGAGTCAGAGGGCCCTTGCCTGGTTGGAGGGAGGGGTCGTTCTGTGCAAGTGTCCCCCAGACCAGAGCCAGGAACCAGAGGTCTTCTCCCTCATGAGCTTTCTTGTGCTGATGCCCCTGTAAGCTCACCGTGTACTGAGCAGCAGCTCCTGGGACCAGGGAGTGGAAAGGATACTACTGCGCAGCAGGAGAAAGCAACAGGCAGTCAGCTAAGGGGGGACCAGAGTACAGTGTTTGCCTAAATGACCTGCTTTTATTTTATTTTTTTCCACCTTGGTTGATGGGAGAAAGTAAAGCATAGACACCCAACCAAGAAAAGCCCACGGCATCTAGGTTTACCATGTACTGCAGCTGCTGTGTCCTTAGAGCAGCACAGCCATGCCAACTTCTGGCCTGGCAGTCGCAGAAGTTTGTTGACATACCTACTGATTCTGATGACTGGGTAGCCTGTGATCGTGCCAGTGTAGCATTGGTAAAGATAGATGCGAGACACTCTTCGCTTAGGGGCTTCTTTTTACATTCCTGAGAAAGACACACTGCTGTTCTCTGTGGAGAGCCGGTGGGCAGCTGTTTTAGAAAAACAAGCTAAACCTTCATGGTGTTGTCATGGCCTCCTCCATTGCCATCTTTGCATTCAGCAGCACTTTCCAACTTT
>PVIC010017354.1:0-32838 GCA_004025085.1 Thryonomys swinderianus | reverse complement strand
AGTGGTTCTGGCGCCTGCCTCGCAAGCGCAAGGTCCTGAGTTCGATCCCCGGTAACCACATATAATGGAGACTCATGCCCACCAGCCATCAATACCACATACCACAGTGCTGGGCGTGGTGGTTCATGCCTGTAATTCCAGGACTTGGGAGGCAGAGGCAGGAGGATTGCTGAATTCGAGGCTTGCCTGGGCTCCATAGTGAGCTGAGGGCCAGCCTGGACTACAAAGCGAGACCCTGTCTCAAAAAAAAAAAAAAGGAAAAAGAGTGGAGACAAAAAGGAAAGATGCAACACCGGATGACAGTGTCATATAGTGTAACACATCAGTAATGAAATTCTGGGAGGAAAAGAAAATATTAATAATGAAATATTTGAGTATATATTGAAGCAATAACTTAGAATTTCTCAAAATTAGAATCAGATATCAAGTGAAAGATCCAAGGAAACAGCAGATATATATATATATATACACACACACACACACACACACACACACACACACACACACACACATATGGCCTAGATTTGATTATCCTAAGGCTCCTATAACAAAGCATCACAAGCTTGTAGACCTTGAAAAAAACAAATTTAGCCTTTCACAGTTTGGAAGGCAGAAGTTTGAAAAAGGTATCATAAGCCAAAATCAAAGCAGGGCTGTACTCCCTGAGGCTACCGAGGAGAATCCTGTTCTTGCCTCTCCAGACTTTTGGTAGTTGCCTGCATTCCTTGGCTTGGGGCTGAATTGATCCTGTCCTTAAAAACAGAATCTTCAAATACCTTTGTTCTGTCTTCACACTGCCTTCTCCTCTGCGTGTGTGCTAAAGCACGAAGGATGGGAGGATGGTTGGAAATATATCATTATATGGCCGTGTAGCACTACATAATATACCATACGTCATACAGTAGAGTGACTTTGGAGAAACATTCAGATGATTAGAATGTATGTTGTTAAAAATAAAATGTATGATGGGAAAAAAGAGAATTAAATTGTCATATGCTGGTACAAATTCTCAATGTTGTGTGTGATCATGATGTGTATATATTATGTACCAAAAAGATTCAAATTAAGAAAAAAAATGTATGTTGTAAACCAGTAACATATTTTTAAAAAGATATGCGTAATAATTCAGCAGAAAAGATAAAATAAAATCACAAAAACTGTCCTACTACATGAGAGATAGCAGAATTAAAAAGAACAAAGACAACAAATAGAAAACAGCTAGCAATATGGTAGACTTTAATTAAATCATACATAAATCTGTTCAATGTGTGTGGTCTAACCCAGAGACTAGCTTGTCACCAGCAAATTGGACACGCCTGGGTTGTCAGAATGTAAAAATGGCACCGCCACCATGGAAAACAGTGTGACAGTTCCTGAGAAAATTAAAATTGAAATTACCATATGATCCAGGAATTCCATTTCTGGGTATATGTCCAAAACAATTAAAAGTATGATGTGAAAGGCATATTTGCACACCTATTCATCTCAGCATTATAAACAGTAGGCAAGAGACAGAAACAAGGAAATTGTCTGCTAGTGAAAGGACAACCAAAATGCAGCACACACACACACACACACACACACACACACAATGAAATGTGATCCCACCTTTTAAAAAGTAAATTCTGACACATGCTGCAACATGGGTCAATCTTGAGGACATTGCCCAGAGTGAAATAAACCAGGCACACAAAAACAAATTAATGTATGATTTCACTTACATGAAGCACATAGAATAGTGAAATTCTCAAGGACAGAAAGTAGCAAGATTATTGCCAGGGGCTGGGGAAAGAGAAGAATGAGAGCTTGCTTAGCAGATATGGAATTTGTTAGCAGAAAAGAATTCTGGACATTTTTGCACGACAGTGTAAATGTATTAGAACCACTGAACCATACACTTTGAAATGATTAAGAGTGGTAATATTTTGTTATATGTATTTTACCACTATTTGAATGGTGATAAATGAAATAGAGCTGTGTTTAAGGAATAAAATACATTTTAAATTTGGTAAGGTTTGTTTTGTGGCCAAAAATATGACCATTTGCTAAGTAACACTACTATCCCATTTAATTGATCGTATGCATTTATCTTGCGGCGAAAGTGGCTCAGTAGCCTTATTTGGATCATTTCAGTGCAAACTTTCTAGGAGTTTGTTGGTGGTTCATGATTGGTTAAGTTTTAATTCCCAAGTGTGTCCAGACTGTGGCCGAAAGTCTGTACAAGCTTGCTTTGCTTGGACTACATTGAATGACAAAGAATTGTCTTGAGCTACATGAAAAATAGATAATATAGTTTAAGTTTATAAGTCATAAAACATTTCTTTTAAAATTATTTTATTACAATAGGCACATGTAACCCATGGATAGCAGGGGTTCAAATTTCCAAACAGCATCAACACTTGTCTTTCTTTCTTTCTTTCTTTCTTTCTTTCTTTCTTTCTTTCTTTCTTTCTTTCTTTCTTTCTTTCTTTCTTTCTTTCTTTCTTTCTTTCTTTCCTTCCTTCCTTCCTTCCTTCTTTCTCTTTCTTTCTTTCTTTCTTTCTTTCTTTCTTTCTTTCTTTCTTTCTTTCTTTCTTTCTTTCTTTCTTTCTTTCTTTCTTTCTTTCTTTCTTTCTTTCTTTCTTTCTTTTCTTTCATCTTCTTTCTTGTCATTTTGAGAGATACCTAAGAGGTACAAGGTGGTGTTTCATTGTGATTATGATTTGCATTTCTCCAACAATTACTGATGTTAAGTATCTAGTCATGTGTTGATTGGTAATTTGTATATCTCCTTGAGAAAGTGTTTATTCATGTTCTTTGCCCATTTTTAAATGTACCTCATTCTTTTTATATGTCCAGGACATTCCCTAGTTAAGACACTTTTTAAAAGAATTTTTAATCTTTATTGGTACATTATATATAAACACCATGATCACACACAATATTAAGAATTTGTACCAGGGTGTGACACAATTTAATTCTCATTTTTTCCCTTTCCCCCACCCACCTTATAACCTCTACCCCTGTATACATAAGCTTTGTTTCCCCTTTTATTTATTTCCATCAATTTTTCTTCTCCTTGTTACTTACCCCTATACCCCATTTCCATTTGAATATTTTCTATTTTACAATAGCTATCATATATTCTGACACTTTTGACTAATATTTAGATTATTTTAAGTTTTAAATTATAAATAGCAGTGAAATCCATATTTTTATAAATTTCCCCATATATCTGTGAATGTTGACATACCTATCATATTGGCCATGGGGAAATATTTTCAAGTAAACCACCTACCTATATGACAGTGATAAGCAAGCAAAGCAACAAAATTGGGTTCACAGAACAACTGCAGTTTTTATTACAATGAATCGTGCAAAGGGCTATCTAGAATAATTGCACCTATTTGCACCTCTGTCGGCATGATGTAAGCATCAATTTTCCCACACCCTTGTCACAAATGTGCTGGAAAATCTGAAAGCTGCATGCTTTTGGAGGGAGGGGAATACACTGAACAGAAATCTATAATCATGATAAACTGAAACTTATTTGTTTTCTTATATGGCTTTTAGATTTTGTTTCTTAAGAATTCTACGTAAAGATTACAAACATTTATTTCTATGTATTTGCATAGCTTAGAATGTTTAATTTGAAATATATTTGCATGGATCATGCAAAATAGGAATCAAAATATTTTTCTCAAATGGTTAGCTGTCTTGCCATTATAATAATATAAAAATCATTAACATTATTGGACAATACTTACTTAGGTCCAGTACTGTGCAGTATAATCTCATCTTATCAGGCTTCTTCTGAGTATTATACAAAACATTTTGAAGATGAAGAAAGGAAAATATCTGATGGTTATGTGGTTTTCCTAGCTAATAGAAATAATAATTGGTAGAATCAGTAATCTAACATTAGAGAATAACTCCGCACTATTTGACGTGCTAATACAGCTTCCCTTTTTCCACAAATGTGAAATATAACCTTAATAATTACCAAATTTCCCTAAATACATACATTTATTTGTGAAGTTTCATTGTATTTCAACATCTTGAATATTCTTATACTACCTTGTCATTTTAAAAGTCTACTTTGAGCATATTATCCACTCAGCTGAAATTGTAATTATACCCTGTTAAACTCAGGATCAAGTCCAAACACTCTCTCATGCCATATAAGACCCCCTTCCTCCTGTTTCCTACCTCTCAAGTCTCAGGGATGGGAACAAACAAACGCCTTCCCCCATGATCCCTTATGCTCTAGTTGTAAAAACTTGTTGGCAGTTACCTGAACAGGTCAAGCACAGTGACCTCATGTAACATTTCTGTGGCCATGCTTCTCTGTGTATTGCCTTTCAGGCTTCAACTGCTTTGCTTCATTTACTGGGCAAGTGTCTATTCATTTCACAAACATCACCACCTCTAGCGTTTTCTTCTTCTCCTATCCAACCAAGTAGAAAAAAAAATTCTCTCTTCTTTTATGTATCCACAACTTTCCCCTGATACTTTGACCCTAGAACTGTTATTGTACTGCATTTCATCCATTTACATGTTTTCTTTCTCACCAAAACAGCAGTGTCTCGAGGGCAGAGCCATTTATCCCTAAGTAGCTACTATAAACATACAAAATGCTTGTTGACTAAATCAACTTATGTGATGAATCATTGGAACATCTAATTTATAAAAAGATAAAACATATTTTTAAATGAGACAAAATATTTTTCAAAACAACACCAAAAAGTGATTGTATTTAATGAATTCAGCTTAAATAAAGCTGAATTACAAACATTTATGTCTATGTATTTTCATAGCTTAGATAAAACTGAATGGGTAGAAAAAATAATAAATCATGTCCTACCATGTTTAATGAACAGATAAAGTTGGTCAGAGGAAGGGAATGGAACTTGGTCTTGTAAGAGTTAGAATTAAGGAACTCGATGATCATTAGGTACCTGTGCTACATGATATCTGTGATTATAGACATGTACATAATAAGAACTTCTGGGATCTTCTAGATTCTTCATTAAAGGTCCTGGTCAACTGTGACCACAATGTAATATTTATGTTAAATGACTCTTTGTATTAAGCAATTATCTACATAGATTCCTTTGTGTATGCATAGAAATCATTCAAATCTTGGATTGTTGGTGATAATCAGAGACACTTCATACTTATGTACCAAATTCTGAACTTCAACCATCATACAGTTATTTATATAAGCTATCCACTTGACATATGGACTGTGTATGATATACTCTGCTAAGTTCAGTTTGGCTTTAATGAAAAAGTGAACTTAGTGTCAACCATAATGTGGTATATTAGGTTCAGCTGTGTATTCTATTAGAAGAAGCAGGAAGAGTATTAGATTAATCTTCTTTCCCTCAACATATAAGGATCTTTGTTTTCATTCTTTTTAGATTTTTAACCTATCCTTTGCTTTACACCTCTAATTTCTAAGAATAAGCATCTGTTTCATCATTTAATATTTCCTTATTTTCATGTACTTCTTGAAATAGAAATGGTAAAGATGAATCGAAAATACATTGAATCTTTTAAAGCCCCTTCATTTCTCTTATTCATTCCCTTTCTTTCTTTCCTCAAACAGCCCCTTAAAACATAACAGGGTTCACAATATCAAGTAAACGACTAAGATCAAAACAAAAATTTAAAAAAAGGAATGCAGAGAAAATTTCACCAACCACTCCACCTTTATGCAAAAAAGTGGCCCAACAATGTCCTTTCTCAGACTTTTCTTCCTCCAACCTTCTACTTTTAAAAGCATAGCAGCCATACAAATTATATTCATGAGTCAAAGAGGCATAAAACTACAAATCAGTAATGGAAAACTATTTACAAAAGCCTTAGATAGTTGAAAATTAAACACACTTCTAGGGTAGTTATAGATAAAAAAGGAATACTAAAAAAAAAAAAGAAGTTAAAATTCATTTGAGCTACATAAGTGACAATGAAAATGTACCATATCAAAAACTGATGATTTCTAGGTCTCAGGCAAAGATTATTTTCCCTAGTTCTGTGAAATATACTGTTGGGATTTCAATTGGGATTGCCTTAAATCTATGTACCAGTTTTGGGAGTATGGTCATTTTAACAATATTGGCCATTTCTACACAGGAACATGTTACATCTTTCTGATACCCTCTTCCCTCTCCTTTTTCAGTGCTGTAGTTTCCAGAGATGAGGTCTTTCACCTCACGGTTAGACTACTTCCAAGATATTTCATTTTTCTGGATGCTGTTCTGAAAAAATTGTTTTCCCAATTTCTTTCTCAGTGAGTCTGTATATGAAGGCTACTGATTTTTTTTTTGAGTGTTGACCTTATACCCAGCTATTATAATGAATCTGGCAGTGAAATCAGGCAATCTTGTGGCTGTGTTATTGGAATCTTCTATATACAATATCATGTCATTAGGAAATATTTACAGATTATCTTCTTCCTATCCCATATTTGTTCCTTCTATTTCTTTTTCTTATCTAATTGCTGTGACTTATGTTTTCAGACCTATATCAAACAGGAGTGGTGATAGTGGTGATTTTTTTTCTTGTTTCTGATGTTAGCATGAAAGGCTTCAATTTTTTTTTTTTTTTTTGAGACAGGGTCTCACGTTCTAGTTCAGCTGGCTCTGAGCTCACTATGTAGCCTAGGCAAGTCTCGAACTCAGCAATCCTCCTATCTCTGCCTCCCTAGTGCTGGGATTGCAGGCGTGAGCCACCACGCCCTGCACTGTGGTATGTGGTATTGATTGTTGGTGGGCGTGAGTCTCCACACCCAGCATTGTATGTGGTTTCCGGGTATCAAACTCAGGACCTTGTGCTTGCGAGGCAGGCGCCAGAACCACTGAGCTAACCCTCCGGCCCGAAAGGTTTCAATTTTTGACCAATTAATATGATTCTGGATGTTGTTTTTTCATAAACAGCTTTTCTCAGGTTTAGATAAAGACCTTCTATTATAATTTTCTACAGGAGTTTAATCAAAAATCAGTGTTGGATTTTATTGAATGCTTTTTCTGCAACTTTTGAAATGACCATATTATTTTTATTCTTGACTCTGTTCATATAGTGTATTGTATTTATTGATTTATGTATGTTGAGCCATCCTTGCCTCTCTGGGATGAATCCAACTTGGTCAGGGTATATGATCTTCTAATGATCCTCTGTATCTTGTTTGCCACTATCCTACTGAGGATTTTTACACCGATATTCATTCATTAAGGAGATTGGTCTGATTGGTCTGATTGGTCTGTAGTTCTCTTTCTTGGTTGGGTATTTCTCTCCTTTGGGAGTCAATGCAATTGTTGCTTCAAGGAATGAACTTGTCAGTCTTGCATCCCTTTCAATTTCCTTACAGGGTTTGAGAAGTACTGACATTAGTTCTTTCCTAAATTTCTTGTAGTATTCAATAGTGAAGCCATTGAGAGCAGGACATTTCCTTTTTCTGGTAAGCTTTTAATTACATTTTCAATTTCATTGATTGACATTGGGGTATTTAGAAGTTTTATATCTTCCTTGTTCAATTTAGAGAGTTCATATGTATCTAGGAATCTATCCATTTCTTCTGTGTTTTCCATTTTATTGGAGTATAGGTTTCCAAAGTAGGCGTTGAATGTCCTCTGCATTTCTGTTGAATCTGCTATGCTTTCTCCTTAAATTTAATTGCATGGATTTGAGCCTTTTTTTTCCAGTTTTTGGATAAGGTTGGCTAAGGATTTGTTAGTTTTGTTTATTCTTTCAAAGAACTAACTCTTTGATTCAATGATCTTTTTTTGTATTGATCTCTTAGTCTCCATTGTGTTAATTTCTGTTTTAATCCTTATAATTTCCTCCCTTTTATGAGCTTTAGGTTTTTCTTGCTCTTCTTTTTCTAGGAGTTTGTGGTTCAACATTTGGTTGTTCATTTGAACTCGCTTTGTTTTCCTGGGCATTTACTGTTATGAATTTTTCTCGTAGAACTGCTTTAATTGTGTCCCATAGATTCCTGTATTTGTACTGGCATTTTCATGTAATTGTAGAAACTGTCTAATTCAGTCACCACGCCCAGCATTGTATGTGGTTACCTGGGATCAACCCTTGCGCTTGCGAGGCAGGCGCCGGAACCGCTGAGCTAAATCTCCGGCCCCTCCCCCATGAATTTTGAAAGATAGTTTTGCAGGACCACATCAATCTAGGTTGGCGGTTCTTTTCTTTTAGTACTTGAAATATTTCACTCCAGTCTCTCCTTGACTTGCAAATTTTTATAAAGTCTGATGTAATTCTAATGGGTTTTCCTTTGTATGTGATTTGTTTCTTTTCTCTGTTTTCGTTATTTTGTTCTTCTGTTGGCTTTGTGGTATCTTGATTATTATATGACTAGATGTGGATTTTTTTTTGTTTATCATGGTTAGTTGGAGTCCTGTATGCCTCACTTATCTTTATGTCAAATTCTTTTCTCTTGCTTGGGAAGTTTTCTGCCATTACATCTGTGAATAGTTTTTTTTTTTAAATGTCATATGTACTATCTCCTATTTCTTCTTTGACTCCTGTCAGTCTTACATTTTTCTTCTTTGCATCATCTAGCAGCTACTGGATTGTTTTCTCATGGTCCCTTATTGTTTTTAAGAAATCTTTCTTTTCCTGGGTAGGTACTTACTACAATCCTGTCTTCCATGTCAGAAATTCTGTCTTTGCATTCACTAGTTCTACTGTGTAAACTTTTAGTAGAGTTTTTAATCTCTTCAATTTCCATTTGAATCTTTATTAGATTCTATTTGTTTTCTATGCTGGGATTTCATCATGTTCCTCAGGTTTTCTATTTTTTTTTAATCTGTGTCTTTCTCCATGGTCATTATCTTTGTTGCTATTTGAGAGATTATTTCTGATTTCATTTTTTCCAGATCCTCTTTTGTTGCCAGTTCAGGGAGTCCAAGTGTTTGAGTTTTCGGGTTGGTCCATCTCATTGCTCCCTGAATTTCCCTTTGGAGATCTGGAATTCTGGGTTTGAGTCTTATTTGAGTGTTTTCTCATTTCTATATTTTTGTTGGTGGTGATGTTTATGATTTAATTCCTGGGTTGATGCCTATAAAATATTTATTGCAAGTAATTTTCTTGCTAATATTTGGAACCCTTAAGTAATGACTACTTCCTGGGTCATCCTTCTGGTCTAATTGGCCCCTAGCCCTTGAGTCTGTCATGGCCCTTAGGCAATCTCATTTCTGGAACACCAAGAAAGATATCTAAACAGAACAGTCACATTAATAGCCACTATAGTCTGGTGGGTATTTATTGTAAAGATTTTCTTCAGTTTTACAGTGGGCTTTCATTTTCATGGAGGACCCTCAACAAGGCCGTCACTTTGCTGTTCATCATTGTTCTATTTTCCGGCACCTTGGCTTTAATGGTTCCATGGGGCTGCAGCACACAGATCCAGATCCCTGAGCTGGCAGGATGGCCCATTGTGGTCTGAGGGAGAGGTGCTGGTCTTGCTCCCTGTGCTAGAGTTCTATGAGATCTGTTGGACCCACTGATATGTAAAGGATGGGGCAGAGTGCTTCGACCTCTGTAAATGTCCCAGCCAAACTGCTGGGCCTACTCACTGTGCTAGGAATAGTGGCCCAGTTGCTGGGTTTCCTCCCTATTCGATGGTCCTGGGAGAATTGCTAGGCCAACCACTGTGTGGAGGTTGGGGCAGAGTCATTGGGCCTCTGCAAATGCCCCAGACAAACTGAAGGCCCTACCACTATGACACAAACTGAGGTGCAGTTGCCAGGCCTCCTTTTTACACAATGGTCCTGAAAGAAGTCCAGGTCCAACACTGTATGGAGGTTGGGGTGGAGTCACCAGGCCTCTGCCAATGTCCCAGCCAAACTGCTGGCCCTACCACTGCGCCACAAGCCAGGGTGCAGTTTCTGAGCCTCCTCCTTGCGTCTATTAAATATTTGTTATGTATTCAAGACTGTTGCATTCATTTGACAAGTATTTTCTCATTTAATCCCCACAACTGCCTTCATTTTACAATAAAGAAAATGACATCTAGTTATAAAGATAATCTGGCCAAGATCACACAGTGAGTAAATAAATAGGTAGAATCATGAATAGGTGTAAAATTGATTTGACTCTCAAGTCTATATTCATAAACACATTGCACTATACTTCGGCACCAATGAAAGGGACAAAGGCCTTGTAACAACTTTGATGACCACAGCTCAGGACCATGGGCAGCTTGAGGCCTTTATTCTTTGGTCTAGAAATGGATTGGCTGCTTGGAGGAAAGTAGTAGCCTTCTGTTGGTAGGAATCTTTGCATTAATCCACCCCCAGCTAGTCTTTTCCAGATAGACTTTGAAAAATTGCCTCTTCCAGATTCCAGTAGAAAATGGTTAGTAGATGTACGTGAAAATGTTCTTACAGACATAGCATAGCAATACCAAGAGAGTAGGCCACAATAACACTAAGAATGAGGGAGCACAGATGTATTTCCCTTCATCAAATGACTCAGGTAGTTTTCAGATGTGGTAGGTGGGATGAAACTCAAAGCTTGTTGGACTTCAAACATTTCTCTTTCTGTTTAATACAACCTATGTGTTCTCTAGCAGAAATGCAATCCCTTGCAGTTCTGTGATTCAACACAGTTGATGCTTTTAAGTATATTTGAAATCCCAGAGGCCCCTTGGGCAAATCCTTTTAAGTGGGAAATCTACATTTTACAGAGTCAGATAACTTAATTTTAAGTTCCAGGAAGATTAGGACATGATTCGAAACTTCCAACCATTAAAGTATAAGCCAGTACAGGGGTAGAAAAGTGCATTGTTCCTGCTTCAAAATATAGGGAAGCAGCAGCAGAAGAAAAGTGAATTTCCACTAAGTCAGGATGGGATACTTAGTTGTGGTTCCTTCTCTCCTATTCAGTGGAAAAGACCTCGTAAGATTAAGACTCCTTGGTTGCAACTTGATAGTGCCTGGACCACAACTTCCCATCCAATCCTGGAAATAGTTACTGTTTAAGTTTTAAGTCTATTCTCAGCCACTATTGAACTATGTGACTTTCAGAGTCATTTAACTTTGTTCTTCAGTCTCTCACATCTAAAATGAGGATAATAGTGGTATCAGTCTCATCACAATGTTGAGAAAATTCAATGGATTAATTTTGTGAAGCACAGAACCATTCCTGGCACAATATAAGACCCTAATAAAAGTTAATAACAATTAAGTCATAATCTGGCCCAAATTGCTTCTGAAGACTGGAAGGAATGTGTAAAACTCTGTACATCATTGTATCTAGCAGCAGTCTTCCTAATAATGGGGATTAGTTCACAATTTGACTCTTCTGAGATCATTGAAGAATGATAGATCCATTCTGGTTATAGTGTGGTCTCAACACTGTTCATAGGATCTGTTGGCACAATTTCAGACTCTAATTATGGACACTTAAGAAAGAAATACTATAACAAAGTATTTTAATTCAGAACACATAGTAATTGTGAATAAAATGCTAGGTGTTGATTGGCCAGAATTGTGACACACCCATAGTAACACTAAAGGGAATTGCCTTTGAATAGAGAAAATTAATGTGGTTTAGTGGCCATGGTGCTAGAAGCAGAACAGATACTACACTGTTTCTCTGATCACTGAAGAAGAAAAGTACAGTATTCAAAGAATACTTGCTAAACACATAATATGCATTGAGCAGTTACAAGATAATTATTTCAGCAAATATTTCTTGTGTACCTATTATGTGCAAATATACATTTAGGTTCTAAGTATATTCCACAATGGGTCCATTTGCAAGTTACTGTTTAGTGAACAACTATTGATAGGATAAATAACTATAACATCTAGTATGAGAGCAGATACAGTGGTACACACATAATCCCAGCTACTTTTGAGGCTAGGCCATGCGGATTGCAAGTTCAAGGCCAGCCTGGGCAACTTACAGAGACCCTGTCTCAAAAATAAATAAATAAATATCCATTCATATATATATATATATATATATATATATATATATATATATATATATATATATATATAAATAAAATCATATATATATGTAAATAAAAATATAAAGGGTGATAGACTATCTTAATCATTAAGATTAAAAGTAAAGCAGGCAAGAGGCCAGGGATTTAGCTCAGTGGTTTCAGCATCTTCCTGGCAAGCACAAAGGCCCAAGTTGGATTCCAGGTACCACTTACCACAGTGCCAGCTGTGGTGGCTCACACCTGTAATCCCAGCACTCAGAGGCAGGAGTTCTTGATAGAGTGATAGTTGCCTCTTATATTGATGTCCAGGAGATAAGAGATTATGAGGTCTAGATACTTGGAAAAGGTTTTTTTAATCCCCCCAGAGAAAAGAGCATATGCAAAGGTGCTAAAGCAGGTGTGTGCTTGAAATATACATCGAACAGATGGAAGAGCAAGAAAGCTTTGAGGTCTAGCATGGTAAGAGATAAGGTCTGAGTCATAACGAATGGCCAGATCATATGGGATCTTGCTGGTTATTGTAAGAACTTCTACTGTTAGTTGTTGTGAACCAGGAAGCTGCTATGAGGTTATAAGCATAAGAATGATATTTTCTGCCCGCATTTAACAGAGTTTCTTTGGATGTTAGGACTGAAAGAGTGACAGAGACAAGGATAGAAGTAAAAAGATCATATAGAAGACTGTTGCATCTATCCAAATGAGAGGTAGCAATTGTTTGTGCAAGGGCTGTAATATAAAAGCTAGTAAGATACACACACACACATACACAAATGTCTTGAAACTAGTAAGATATATATCTTGAAAGAAGAGCTGTCAGGATTTTTTGACTAAATTAATGTACAGTATGTTTAAGACAAAATTAAGGATACACTCAAAGGTTTTGGCCTGAGTCACTAGAAGTTTGGAATTATCATTCACTGAGATTGGTAAGAGTTTCAGGGACTTCAAAATGAAGAAATATAGAGAAAAAGATCAGGGACTCAATTTTCTATGCATTAACTTTGAAGTGCCTATTAACATCTAAATGGAGGACTTGAGTAGGCCTTTGGATACGTATATCCGAAATTCAGCAGAAAGATCTAACTGGAAATATAATATATAGAGTTTCAACATATAAAAAATTATGAGATCAAAGAAACCCATCAAGGCAGTGAGTATATCCTAAGAGAACAGTTTCAAACATTAAGCTCTGGGGGTCAGTGGGATGCAGAGAAATTAGTAAAGGGATGAAGAAAGAGTGACTAGTGACATAGGAAGCAATCAGTCAAATATGCTTGCTTGGAAGTCAAATGAAGAGAGTGTCTCAACAGGGAAAGAGTGGCCAGTCAGAAAACTGATGATAACTCATCAAGTCCAAAGCATGATGGACCTTGTTATGTTAAAATGAGGAAGAATGATCTGGAAAAGACAAATGAGGATGGAGGGTACCAGCCTATACTCAAACACAGTTCTAGGAGGATCCTGGGAGAGAAAACAGTTGTAAGGAAAGAAAAATCTTCTGGGGAGAGGTAAATTTCAGTTGAGGTAAAAATGCAAAGGATAATCAAGAACCTATGATAACGATAGCTGAGCTCTGATAGGTGCTTGACAGAATATTAGAATTCTTTCAAGAGATGAGACAGAGAACGTGACAGAGAGGCAATGTTTAGAGCCATAAAGAGAGTAAAAATCAGGCAAGGTATAGAGGAAAATGTGAAGCTCTAGACTTTTTCTGGTGGCAAAATGAACAGTAATACAGATCATGATGTTCCAAAGCAGATAGTGCTAGTAACTGTCAGGCATTTTAAGAGGGGTAATAGAAAGTCAGACTCTGAGTCTACCATTTGACTTCTGGTGGAAGAGGGAGTGTGCACAAGGAAATCTGCTTCCTAGCTTGTGGGCTTCCTCTTGACATTTGTGGTGGAGAACTGAGTACTGAAAGAAGTATATCACATTGAACTCATGGGAACTCTTAACCACGGTGAAGGTCATCTGCATACTCCATACAAAAATACTGTTTCAACAATGAATATTACCACCGAACCTCCTGCCTATACCTTCTGACTTCACTGGTGAGTAGTTGTCTTTACCACTGGTATACTGGGTGGTCACTTTTTCCCAATTTTCATGTTCAAGCCTCTGACCAAAGGTTTACCTGGAGCCATTCCTTGGATCATGGGATCTTGTGCATTTTATAGAAAAAATTCCCTGCATTCTTTGTCAGCTTGGTTCTAGACATACAAATGTTGCCTTCGTATAACTGAAAGTTGTTAAACATACTGACATTTCAGTTACATAGTAGGGTTGAATAAAATGTGGCACAGCTGTGTTGCCTAGTGCTTTTCTGACTGATCATAACAGAAAAGTGGCAGGCACACCCTGGGAATGAGAACTCATAAGTCTCCTCACAATTGCAAGGAACTTATGATGCAAAGTTATTCTCCTGGGTCTAGTGGCAAATGGTAGGCATTTTTTACCTGCAAACAGCAAAGATTGAGAACTTTGAAAGATCTAAAATCTTTATGCCAATGACTTCTTTTTTAAAAGATGCTCAGAAGTGTTTCTCAGATGATTATTCTGCCTCTAGCTTCAATACAATTATCAAAATTATTGCCAGAACATAGATGCTTATCTAAATCATTTTAAAAATTTACATGCACTTCACATTTAGTAGTTTAGGAAAGGATTACTTGAAAGTGCATTCTTTAATTTGATACTAACATGTTACCTTTAACATAAAAAGTATAAATCTTATTTTACAAATGATCAACTTGTACTTATTTCCAACAAACTCTACCTTTATCATTCATTCATTAATTCACTCTGTAAGCCTCCATTCAGTTCTTACTACATGAAAAGTTTTTTAAATTTTCTTATAGCCTATACATTTTCTTAAGATTTGACCATTTAAACAGATGATCTTCAAATTCCTATTATGTGGAAGGCCCTTTCATGAATGATTATTAGGAATATATAAAGAGAACTAAGATATGAGTTCTATCTAAAGGAGCTCAATATCACATTTGCAATTTTTGGTATGTGAAGTTCTTTTTTTTTACTTTTAAAAAGTGTTATGGGCAATTGAATCCAGGGTCTTTGCAATGACCTTTTCTAATTTTTAAAATTTAGTCAAGGTCTCTCTAAGTTGCTCTGACAGGGCTCAAATTTGTAATCCTCCTGTCTTAACCTCTTGAGGTGCTGGGATTACAGGCATGTGTGTAAAATTCTTAATTGAAGCACAAGCTAATGTGCATAGTGGTTCAACAGCTTTTGTCAGGCAACCTGTCTTGGTTAAGGTGATCCTCCTCCCTGTTGCAAAATGCAAATGCAACATGTATAATAATTCAGACACAAGAGAAATTAATTTCTTGCTGTATGAAATCCAAAATGGGTGGTCCAGTTGATGAATAGCAGTTCTCCCAGCAGTGCTGCAGGGAGCTTGGCTTCTCTCATGATGCTAAACACATTCTCAGCATGTAACTTCCAAGTTTGCTGAGCTTATTTGGATTAAGTCAGTAGAAAGGTATTGTGAAATAGGAAGAAATTGTTCAAAGGAAAAATGGGAAGGAGGGCCAAGGGAAAGTAAAGAAGGGAAAGAAAAAGTTCAATGGTAAAAACAAAAAAATGGACATAATGCTTATGTATATGGGAGGTAGAGGTTGTAGGGAGGGCAGGGGAATGGGAAAAATGAGAGGCAACATACATCATGTACAGGGATAAATTCTCAATGAGGAATGGGATCATGATGTGTGTCTAAAATGTACCAATAAACTCAATAAAAGAAAAAAGAAAGGGAACAGTACGGAAGGTAACATGGAAGAGGTTTCTTTGGACCAAATTTGAAAGGAGCAGCCAATACTTACCTGTGACATTCTATTGGAAAGGACTGGGACACACAGCCATGCTTAACCTCAATGGAGGCTTGAAAAAGTGGCCTAGCATATGCTAGGCCCAGGTATATGAGGAAAAGGTTTGGTAACTAGCTACTGTTTTCTGCAACAGAGTGCAAAGAATGCACATGCAAGGAATATATATGTGTGTGAGGGATGTTCTCTCACAGGCATATGTACTTTGCACACAGGAGGTTTCTGTAACAAGATAGTTAAGTGGGAAATCAGACAGTCAAGCCACTGTGGTCCCAGTAGGAAAAAAATCTGGAATTTACTGAGAGGGCTAAGCTGTGGTCATCTTTAGGATTTTCTCTTCATGAAGAAGGCTCATCATGTTTGAAGAATTCTCCAGGGAAAAGGAACTTTAATTTCTTCTTAGCCCTGGTATTATTGCTTCTTTTGGATTCCGTTCTGCCAATATGATTTGATTAAAAAATATTTATCAGGGGCTGGAGGGTTAGCTCAGTGGTTCCGGGGCCTGCCTCACAAGCGCAAGGTCCTGAGTTCGATCCCCGGTAACCACATACAATGCTGGGTGTGGAGACTCACACCCACCAACAATCAATACCACATACCACAGTGCCGGGCGTGGTGGCTCACGCCTGTCATCCCAGCACTTGGGAGGCAGAGACAGGAGGATTGCTGAGTTTGAAGAGTGCCTAGGCTACATAGTGAGCTCAGAGCCAGTCTGAGCTACAAAGCGAGACCCTGTCTCAAAAAAAAAAAAAATTATCAGCCTTATAACTAGTTTTGTCCCAAGGACATTCTTTATTTTTGCTGCAAGGATGAAATTCCAAGAATTTTCTTGTGCCTTCTGATTTGGATTAGACGTTGTCCTATCTTTTTGATCAATGTCAACTTAGAGGCATGGGGGACCAAAAGAACTTAGATTGAATTATACCATGTTTGTTAGCAGGCTTAGTAAGTTTGCTGACCGGATAATAGAATTCTTTCTCAAGTTTGAACAGCTCATTGATGTCTCTGGGCAAGCCATTTCATTTTTCCACACCTTCAGGCCTTGTTTTGAGGGGAAAAAGAGAAAGCATTTTACACATCATAGCTATCTTGGGAGCTCACAGTAGTTCACCAATAAATGCTATTGATGTACTAGCTTTTTGTAAAAGTGATTCCAAAGCCTTTTGCAAATGCAGAAATAACATCCAAGGGTTTGGTTTCCTTATTGCTAAGTCTATGGGAACTTCCAAGTTTTGACTGAAGGAAACATTGCCCCTCATACCTTCTGTTTTGAAATTTGTTGTTAAAATAAAAAAAAAATTCTGCTGAGGTGCTAATAAATGTCAGGTATCAAAGTGACTTATGAAGTACATGTTCCTATAAGATTTGTGAAAAGAAGTAACCAAAAGCCAATTTCATGAGTTTTATGATTTTTAACCATAGATTAAAAAAAAAAGTTGAGAACTACAACTTTAGAGGAGGATATTTTAAACGTGACTTATTGAGCAAGTTCTGTGGAGAGGGCCAGAAAGTGTTTCCCTCTTCACTTCAAGTCAAGAAAGAAGAGTTTAAGAGAACCATCTGGTGGAGTCATATGTATTTCCCAAGATTTGAGGAAGAGACCCAATGGAGCAACGTCTACCACATATGGGGAATGGATAGACTGTTATGATGAGTGGCCGTTTGGGGATTGGCTAATAATTCTGGTATTCTTTGGAGAAAATAATGCATATGTATTTCCTGTGAAGCAGATTCATATGAGAGACAGACAGACAGAGACAGAGGCAAAGGGACAGAGAAACAGAGAGAGGAGGAAGAAGAAACAGGGTGAAAAAAGCATAATATCGAGATCTACTTGGAGGCAAGCCAAGAGGGTGCACATGAAAGAGTGAAAGGATCTCTGGGAAAAAGAAAAGATAACAATAAATGCAAGTGCCTAGCCAGGTATGGACAACAGGACAGATGTGGCAGAGGAGAGAGATCTTGGCCAAAGGGAGAAAGGGAGTCTCCCCAAATCCCAGGACAGTAGTCATGAGGGAAAGAGGCAGATTTTCACTCACCACGCCACTAGTGGACAGTGTTCATAAGCATTCCAGTCGTGCAGGCTTTCTCTGTCTGTGAGATTCACCCCATTTCACATACCCCAGTGCTGGAGGGGAGAGGGAGCAACTAGAAGATGTAGACAGCAAAGCTCTCTATCTTCTTCCCCAGACCAAAAGTTCACCATGCCTCGCCCAGCCTTTGCTGGCTGCAAGGTTCCCATCAGCATTGCAGTGTTCAAAATTTTGATCATTACACAGATCTGCAGATTAGGGTCATTGACAGCCACAAAAAGGAGAATGTGCTGAGAACATTCAAAATCCTGTCTTCTAGTTATGTTGGAATATACAATGGATTATTATTCAGTGTATTCACCTTACTGCGTAACAGGAAGTGAGAATTATGAATGCTCTCATGGAGAAATGACAAATGTTTGAGAAGATGGATATGCTAATTCTCTGATTTGGTCAGTATGTAATGCATGCATATATTGAAATAGCACATTGTACTCCCTAAATATTTGCAATTATGTATCAAATTTAAATAATCAAATAAATAGCTTCTAAAGTTTTATAAAGTCTGAAGAAATATTTCAAGGAAAAGTTAATAAATACCAGCAACAAAAATAAGAATGTGCTTTGGTTATAAAGTGGCCATAGGATTTTTTATTGTTTATGTGCCCCTCAAAATAAATGGAACTGCCCAGGTTTTTGTCTAGGTTCTGGGAGGAATCATTCATTTGAATAAATGTAAAAGTGTGGTAACAGACAAAATAAAATTACATTTATAGGACTAGATCATTGCAGCCCCTTCAGAGTACAGAAAAAGTGTTCCTGATCCCTTTCTGTGACACATATCATGAGAGGAAGTAAATTACTCTCTTTCATGGCCAAATAAATGCATCTCAGTCTATTCTGTATCCCTTTCTCTCATTTTGATCTCAGAGGACATAGAGACACCCTCATTTCCATCATCTGTATTTATTACTGTTTTGCACATAATGCTTGATGGCATTATTTTGAAGTCAATTTGTAAATTTTGGGATGCTTAACTAATTAAATTCATGCAAATGTTAAGTTCATTTTTTCCTGCTTAAACAAATGTCCACAAATGTGCTGCTTCAGAATTGTGTTTTGCTCCGGCATTTAGCCATACTTTTGAGCATATTAGTATTGCACTCTAAATGACACGATTATTTCAGCAGCAGGCTCCATTTCAAAAGATATTTCATATGCAGAACATCTCCAAGGGATTTATTCCCTACTCTTTTCTTATTTACTTATTTTCTTTCTTTGTATTGCAGTGAAATTCAAGGCTGAAATTCAGAGCTAGCTCTCCGAATCCCAGGGCTGGGCATAAATAATTCAGCACAGTGTGACACAGAAAATGCTTCCCTCTGTTTCATATTTTACAACTTGTGTCTGTGGACTCAAGATCATGCTGAGGTCTCTGATATAGAGCAGGGCAGATGTCTTGGCTGAACTGGGAGGTGCAAACTTAGTGAGGGGTAAGTAGAGAAAGGACACATGAGACAATTGGCTGTTCCAAAACTTGATAGAAAATGATAGCACTTTGGAGCTTTTGTTTTCCAGTGGATTCAGTTTGATTAGCTTTTTTTTTTTTTTGAGACAGGATCTCATGTTGTAGTTCAGGCTGGCCCTGAGCTCACAATGTAGCCCAGGCAAGCCTCGATCTCAGCAATCCTCCTGCCTCTGCCTCTGCCTCCTGAGTGCTGGGATTACAGGTGTAAGCCACCACACCCAGCACTTTAGTATGTGGTATTGATGGCTAGTGGGCGTGAGTCACCATCCCCAGCATTGTATATAGTTACCAGGATCGAACTCAGGGCTTTGCGCTAGCAAGGCAGGCACTGGAACCACTGAGCTAAATCTCTGGCCAAGTTTGATTAGATTTTCCAATCAGGTAAGAAAAATAAATAGATGTAGTGTGCGATGAAGGATCAATTCTTTTCAACTATTTTACTTTCCTTATTGTGTTGTTTGCATTTTGGAGTTACAGCACAGTGCAGACCATTGGTTAACTGCCAGCTGATCTGTTAGCTATATTGATCTTTGGTCATTGGTAATGTGTCTTTTTCCCCCCTGGAACCCTTAACATTTGGCAATATTTACCTCCTGTGTTTCACTACAAATTCTACTCCCATCATAGCAATTATCTAGCAATGTTACAACCTTTAAAACAACCATACTGGCTGGATTTTGTACCTGATTAAGCACAATTCTGTGCATGTCATACATCAAGTGAACAGCGACCATCATGCTGATCAGCATAACCCTGTCAGTGACAATGGGGCATGTGTTGTCAATATCCCACCCATATATAGTTCACTGAACTCAAAATGACTTCCAACCACTAGTATCTGCACCACTGGGTCAGCAGGCCTGTGCAGGTAGCAGGTTGGAATTGTCAGTGACTAATATTTCCCAAGGGCAGGCCTCCCTGCATTCATCATGCTGAGGAGTTGGTATACAGGTATGCCAACCCCTCTGCTCTTTAGGCAAATTTTTCCTGAGGAGTATGTTTTACACTAATTCCCAAAACTTACTCATAGAATTAAGGGCCACTCATTCATTGCGATAGTTGGGTTGATACAATTATCTTCCTTGGCTTCCTTTCCCTACTTCATTATTCTCTGGCTGTTTGTTATTCCCTGCATCTCTCTGATAAACTGCTTATAGTCATCTTATGTCTGAGTCTACCTTTCAAAGACTCAAACCAGAAGGCCAGTTATACTTCACTTAAACCTGGAAAGGGCTTTACACTAAATACTGACTATCCAGGTATAGTAAGATAATTTGTTTACAGAAATAGCATGTCCTGTGGGTAGAGGTGATAGTACTCCACAACACTCTTGCAGATGCAAGAGCCTTAGCCCACACTTCAGGCTCACTGCAGGGTAAACAGAAATGGAAGGTATCCTAAAGATCCTAAGCTCTGGAGCATCCCTTAACAGATCTCTGTGCCTCTAGCTTCTCCTCCTCCTAATCTGCCCTGTGTCCAGCTTCCAGACCAATTACTCTAAGACCTCAGTTTTGCAATAGGCTGTTAATCAGACAACAATAAACCCAACTGGATCTGCTTCATTTTCAGCCTGTCTCATACTGTGGAAAGAGACAGTGATTGTTTATTTCCCTGGCCTCCTTTTGCAGGGCTGTGGATTGTCACTGGCTACATTCTATTATTAAATGCCTTAGCTCCTTTATGGCATTGCTATATTTTGGGTGTGGTTCATTCGCCCAAAGGTTTGTGTGTTGGAGACTTGGTCCACAGTGTAGTGATGTTGAGGTGGTAAAACCTTTAAGAGGTGAGGCCTACTAGATCCTTAGTCCATTGAAGGCATGGCCTTAGAAAAGATTAACCACTGAACAGTTTACTCCCAGCATCACTAGGGCAGTGCATTTATGTACTAACTATCCCGAGTATTCCTCAGGCAGATGTTATCTCAACCACTTGATTCTTGTATTGAATAAATTTGATAAATTATCATTTTATACTTCCTGTTATATTATTTTATAAAACCTAATTGAAAATACAATTTCTGCTTATCCTGTATTTAAATAATTTAATCATATCACAATTAATCTCCAGGCATTCTGATTGCTTCTCTTGTGATCTCTTCTTCCCCCACATACTGCAGTCATTGTGATATCATGTCATGAGGTCCTTCACCAGAGCCAAGTTGATATTGGTTGCCCATGTGTGAACCTCTAGAATTGGGAGGTAAGTAAACTTTTCTTCCTAGATTTCTCAGCATCAAGTCTTTTGGTATAGTAACAATAGACTAATATAGACATCATCCTATAGCTCCAACTATAACTACATTTCTCTTTCCAGGTTCCATTAACCACTCTCTCCTCTTGAATCACTGGATTACTTCACTGCCATTCCTAAATTTCCTTTGTTAAGCTACCTTCAGTTCTGCTTTAGATTGTGCCAGCTGTTTATTGCCAGGGCCCTTAGTAATGCAATAATTGAGAAACCAGGAACTTTAGGCTCGAGAGTTGGCTCTGCCACTCTCTTCCTCCTGTAACTTTGGGTCTCAGTTATTTCTGGGTGTCTGAGCCTTAAATTTATTATATGTGATTGAAAATAAGAAGTACTATGTAGAATACCTTACAGGACTGTTATACAAATACAATTTAATTTTATGCTGGAAAAGATATAGCTTGTTTTTCAAATATTTAGAATGATATAAATATGGAATTTCACTATTAGTGTATTTTAAAGAAGAATCTTAAAGGAGACATTAAAAGGATATTATTGAACAAGGAAATAACCAAGAATGAGGTCACAGAAGGAAACAGATAACTCAAGAGAAATGTCTGTGCCACTTACAAGTCACTTATGCCACTGATTCATCTGGTGCCATCTTCACTCAAGCCCTCAGGCACAGGGGAACCCTGTATGGGTTGCCATGGCAACTGCCAGCCAGAACCTGCAAATTCTAGCAGCTTACAATATCAATCACCATGAGAAAAGGGTCAAAGAAAAGTGAAAAATGCGTACTGTGGAAACCATGGAAAAAAAACTATAGTTAAAATGGTCCACTGAAATGTTTCTTAATGTAAGTATTGATCCTGGACTAATAACATTAGCATCACCTTGGAACTTATTAAACATGCATACTCATGGGTCCCAACCCAAACATTCTAAATCCCAATTTCTAGAATTTGGAACCATCAGTTTGCCTTTTAACAAAACTTCCAGGTAATTATAAAGTATGCTAAAATTTAAGAATCACTGTTCTAAGAGTCAGAAAACTCATTGTCCACATTCTCAGTGTCTAAATGTGTGGTGTATAAACATGCAAAATATTGGAACAAATGTTTAAAAAATAGATTCCATAATTGACCTGTGTTTTAGTTGAATAAGAGCAGTGTTTTCTATTTCTACAAACAGACACACAGTAACTTAAAGTAACACAGGCTCATTATCTCATAGGTTCTTTGGATAAGAAATTCAGGCATAATATGCTCTGCTTAGTGGCCTATGAAACTACAATAAACATATCAGCCAGCATTGGGTTTTCATCAGGAAATAGACAAGGCAGTATTTGCTTTCAGGCACCTTCAAGTTGTTGGCAGAATTCGTTTCTTTGTATCTGTATGATTAGTTAGAATTTGCTTTTTCAAAGCCAACAATGGACATAAGGAGATTCCTACCAAAAGGAGTAACATA
This sequence comes from Thryonomys swinderianus, assembly GCA_004025085.1. Classification (NCBI taxonomy): domain Eukaryota; kingdom Metazoa; phylum Chordata; class Mammalia; order Rodentia; family Thryonomyidae; genus Thryonomys; species Thryonomys swinderianus. The sequence goes on along the minus strand of PVIC010017354.1, from coordinate 9,819 downwards.
ACAAAACAATGGAACTGGCAATCCATCACTTTCCCATATCCAGTTGCTTAGAAGCAACCCACAAGTTCCACCTACAACCAAGGGCTTCTACGTAAAGTGGAAGAGATTCATTGCATGACCTCTGCTGTGCTGTACTTGTCCAGTCTGTCAAAACTAGGATTAGAGGCTCCATTTGACACTGCTATTGCCCTGCTAGGAATAGACACAAAAGAATTAAAAGAATCATATCACAGTGACATATGTGCACCCATGTCCATAGCAGCTCAATTTTTGATAGCTAAATCTTGGAAACAACCCAAATGCCAATCAACTGGAGACTGGATAAAGAAGATGAGTTTTTTCATAAAATGGAGTATTAATCTGTCATAAAGAATGAGAAGTTCAAGTCATTCATACTCTAATGGACATACCTTGAGGACATACTCATAAGTGAAATAAATAGGTCACAGATGTATAAATACCATATCTTTTCTCTGATACGAGAATTTGAAGCTGTAAATGAGTTCTAGAATGTATGATAGATATTGTGAAAAAGAAAATACTCAAAAGGAAAAGGGTAGGGGTAAGTAACGAGGGAAAAGAAAAAAATATGATGTTAAAAAAAGGAAACAAAGCATCCATATACAGATGGCCGGGGTGGTGTGGGTGGAGGTTGTAGGGTTAGTAGGGGAATGGGAAAAATGAGAATTAACTCGTGTCATATACTAGTACAAATTCTCAGTATTGAGTGTGATCATGATGTGTATATAAAATGTAGTAATAAAGAATTCAATTAAAAGTAAAATGGAAGAGATTGCAAAAGCTATGTGTAGTTAAGGCTATCTGCTCCAGTGTACTCATTGGCCACCAATGATTCATGTCCCTCCTATGTGGAAAATGAATTTATCCATGTGCTAAGATTTTTAAGAGTCTATTACACCATTAGCACAAAGTCACCAATCTCATAATGTAAGTCAGATCCACACATTAATGAGTTTTCTGGGTGTAATCTCTTGTTATAGTTACTGGGCTCAATATCTTTCCATCTGTGAATTTATGAAACTAAGGAGACATATTATTTGACCCCAACATACCAACATGCATGGATGGGATAGACTCAGCCTAAGGACTATAGACATTTTAGTTCAAAGGGGCAGAAATGAAAGGCAAAACACAATGAATAGTCCATAACGGTTCTGAAATATGGTATAGTCAGCAACTAGAGAGACTTGATTAGGTTTCAAGGTTCAAGAGTGACTGTTCATAGCCCCTTGGCTCAATCCTCCAGGTGGATGGCTTCTTCTTGCTTCTTCATGAAAGGTAGTGTGTGTGCAGTCAATTACTTTCATCAGACTATTTCCTGATGGGATCAATTTAGGGACAGAACAGCTTCCCCTCATTAAATATTCTCTCTGTCTTTTTCAGTTCCAGTTGGCTATTTCTTTTTATTTATTTCTTTTTAATTTGTTTAACATATTGTAATTCCACATGCTTTGGCTGTGTTTCTTATGAAGTAATTTTCTCCAAAGCTTTGTGACTGTAACGTGCATTTCCATGGTGTTTACTTCGTCATTAGACAAGTCACACTCACATATTTTTTTCAAGAAAATATTTTGTACAAAAATAAAAAGGAAATCATTTCATTGTCTCGTGTCCCAGCTGGGTTGACTGAGGGGATCTGTGAGAAACATCCTTAATCCCTTGAAAGGCCCTTTTAGGTGATAAAATACACTGACCTTTTCATTTCTCTGAGGTTTTAGTAAAAGATTGTAAGGTTACAATATCAGCCTTTTCTCTAGACTAAGCTGTCTGAATTTTTGCATTGTTTAACACCTGAAGAGGCTGGAATTTTTAAATCAAGTCCTCATTAACGTTTGTTACTACTTTGTCTTATTTTCCTCTTCTTACATTTTGCTAAAAGCCACGAGAAGAAACCAGGCAGCACCGTCAACATTTTCACTTGTAAATCTTAGCTACAACAACCAAGTTCATTGCTTGCATGAAGTTCTGCTTTCCGTGCAGCTCCAAGAGACAAGCTTTCTGCCCCTCCCCAGCAAAGGTTGTCTCTTTCTTCACTTTGCAGTAACATGTTTCTCACGTTGGAACCCCTGCCAGGAGCATTCTCCAATTCTAGATTTAGACTTTCTCACACTCCTCCAGCTTATTCTCGTGACTACTCACTGCTCAACTTCTATATTTTTAGGTATTGTTAACAGCAGCATCCCTAGTGTAGTAGCACAGCATCTATTAGATTTCTATTGCTTTGTAACAAAGTACCACAACTGTAGTGGTTAAACAAACCAGACTTATTATCTCCATTCCTGCAGGTTGGAAGAGTGTTACTTTCCTTGGTCCTCCAGCTCAGGTTTCACAAGGTTGAGGCTAAAGTATCAGGCGAGCCTAGGTACTTTATCAGAGAGTTGAGTAAGGTATGGTTTACTTCCAAGGTCCCTCCACTCACTGTCAGAATTCATTTCCCTGTGGCTGTAAGATTCAAGCAAACTTGCTTCTTCAAATTCAGGGAGGGTGCAAGGGAGGAAGGCAGGGAGAAAGAAAGGAAAAAGAAAGAGTGGGAGACAGAGAGAGAGACAGTGAAGAAGGAAGAGGGAAAGAGGGAGAAAGAGGGAGAAAGAGACAAAGAGAGGGAGAGAGGGGGAGAGAGAAAACAAGACAGTGTTTTACATAATCATGAAGATGACATCCCATCACCTTTGGCATTTTACTGATCAGAAGGAAGTTACAGTTTTTACCCATATTCGAAAGGAGAGGGCTTTATAATGGAATGAATAGAAGAAGGTGGAGATTATTTGGATTACTTAGAAATTTGCTTCCCACACTGACCAGGCTCAAAATAAATAAAACTAATAGAATATTTAGAAGAAAATTCCTTCATGTTAAGAATACCTATAAGGTTACAGTCGGGATCCCTAGGGTGGAGGTAAAAAAGGACAAAAAATGTGAAAAGAAACAAAGCAGTTTCACTACAGTTTGGTAAAGAAAACACAGAAGCTGCTTCACTTATACAGATGATGGAGTCAGAGAAGGCAAAGATCTCAAAGGATGAAACAGTTAAGGAATGATATGTGGGTGAGGCAGGACTTAACTTATACTTCGAATAGCAGGTAGCACTTAAAGAAAAAAAGCACCTATTAAGATGTGAAGGTGAAGGTATTATTTGTAGTTGATAGACTAAAGTGGTTTAATAGTTCTCTGCCTTGGCTAAACATCAGAATTATCTAGAGCCTTTAAAAAATACTGATATTTCCTATTCCCGATCTTCTGTTTAGATTGGCATGAGATGGAGACCAGAAGTCAATGGCTTATAAAAGTCATCCAAGCAAATCTAGTGTACCTCAGGGCTAAGTGCCATGAGATTGATAAAAAGACTGTACTCACGTGAAATGAAGCAGTAAGAGATATATGTCAAGTAGAATTAGCTCTAGGTCATATATGTTACAGAAGACAGAGAACAAATATCTTAATTTTAAGCTTACCTTTCTTGTTTTTAATGATAGGACAAATATCCGCCAGACATCTCTGACTCACCATTTCAGATTTTTCTTGGTCTTATATGTTTTTCCGTTTATTTTCTTCTCTGCTGTTGTGGTAGAAAGCAGTTCCGTAAGGGTTCTTTGTTCAGATAGTCCCAATCAAAGAGTGCCTCACTCTTGCCTGTGCCCAAAGCCTCTCTCCTTGGTCCTTTGCCCTATGCCCTCAACCTGGCCCGCTTAATCCAGCAGTGTAGGCACAATAGTATCCTGGAGAGTGAACCTCTGACCAGTGAAAATCAGGTGCCACTGGCTAAATTCCTCCTCATTACACACAGTAAAGTCTTTGAGTGCACTTTGTAGAGATCACTTTTTTAATTAAATTTTGATTTGTACTGGTATATGTGTAGTTTCTCGGGGGCCAAATTCCACAAACAAAGCATATTGCTGTACTTAGCAACAGTGAGCTGGGCAGCACCATTTTATATTTGTTTCCTTTTACTCCTCCACTCTTTATTCCTCCCCTGCTCCCTAAAATCATCTCCCTGACAAAATGCAAGTTCATAAGCTTCAGAAGCCTGGAGCCCTGCATTCAGCTGAATCCAAGTTGCAAAAGTAGGTACCAGGAAATACATCATTTTTAGTTGAAATTCCCATAGTGAAAAATTATATTTAAGACAAATTTTAACACTTAAACATTCATAACATTTTTAAAACAAAATAGCATGTGTGAAAAGTCTCAAGAAACTTTCCAAATACAATGGGTAAAATGTCATCATATGTGAAGAAGGCATTTTGAAAAGAGACAAAAAAGGGGATATGAAGCAGCATGCTACAGCTATTAGGTTAGGTAATTGTAAAGAAAGCCATTGCTTTTAAATAACAGATTTATTGAAGTCTAATTAGTATGCAATAAATAGGGCTTTTTATCTTAAAATATTTCATCCAGTCTATAGTATGGATGTTATCAAGGTGTGAAGTCATCCAGTCTATAGTATGGATGTTATCAAGCAGTCATAAATTTATATCCTCAATCAGTCCAGTCCCTTAGTTTACCTTGTCTGAGTCCATACTCACCAACCAATTCCTAATCATGACCTGGTCCCTCACATAGTTTCCCCACAGTGACAGATAGGCTGATCATATGAATTCTAAGGATTCTTAGCCTCGATATGGTAATTATTCATGATAAATTAAGTCACTCTGACTCATGATTGACTTAAAGAAGAGAGGTTCTATGCTGTATATCTTCACTTTGCCTTCAAAATTTCTTTCCACCTCCTTCTACCTTGCTCTTTAATCCAGAAAACTAACTTCAGTATAGATTGCCTCAGAGTGCAGTTTACCTGTGGCTTTTTATTTGACTTCATCAATACAATGCCCCTTCTAGAGATGAAAGAATGTGTGTGATAGCAGGACATTCATTTTCACTGCCCCCTCCCTGTAAGGTTTCTTTGGGCTGGCTTAGTCTCTGGATTAATGATTGCAGCTCTTGTCAAGGTAGTCCCTTACAAAGACTCTCCCAGAAACCACTTTGCTTCCCATGCCTTCAGGCCTCTAAGTGGAGATGGAGCATTTTGACTAGCCTTCAGTTCCATTCTTCTGGTATTATTTCCCTACCCTTAACCCACACTTTTATGAATAATCTTTTTATTAAGTTCTCCCCCAGTTACCCTAATTTCAGCATGTCATCTGTCTCCTGTGGAACCCCTGATACATATGCTGAGCATGTGGGTTTGAGGATCAGGTTTGTCTGATGGAGATTTCTTCTTGGATTATGAGTTACCCTTGAGAGATGGATGGCTCCACGCTCACTAATCTAATATATTCAGGTTTTAAGGCCCATGAGACTGAGCCCTGGATCTTAAGAAGTTCATAGAGAAATGAATTCCTCTAGGAGCAAGGTGGCTAGCCTTTTTCCCTGTGGAGTGGAGAGGCCTAGAATACTCACTTTTCAGGAGTGTTATTAGGAGTAAACAGACTATGTGCAAATCATTTTGCATGTGTCTGACACCTTGCAAATGTTCCATATGTTAAGCATTGCTGTTGTTTTGTTTAATGTCCCTTTGACAATATAACATGGCCTTTATTGATCAAATGATGTGCAATACAGTTCTTGGATTCTAGTTTGGATGCTTTTGTTGATGTGGTATATGGCAATTACAGAGACTTAGGTAAAGAAATAAAGTACAGGTGCAGCATGATTTACAGACAGTGCACATTACTTCTATAAAGCCATCTAACAGAGCCACTACATGGAAAGGATTCTGGATTAGCAATTGTCACATAAACAAGCCAATGAGTCAAACATGGAGCTGTCCTGAAGTGGAGGTTGTGCTTTCATGAAGGACTTGACTTGTTTGTGCTCTGAAGCATTGATACAAGACAGCAGAGGTACAGGGTGGCAGGTGAGCCTCTTCTGGGATGTGCCACTGTTTTGTTAAGGAGACTCTCCAGCACTTCCTCCATATCTGTGAAGGCCAGAATCCAAAGTGCCAAGTGGGTATGTGTTATGGCACAGGAATCAGTTCCCCTAAGTCCACTGGATAAATAGATCCCTGATAGTGTCACTGACATCTTGCCACTGACTCATCAATACACATTTACACACAATTCCCACTGTATATTGACAGCCACTCAAAATCAATATTAATCATTTTGATCCCCTATGAACATCATTCTTCTCTAGTAGATTTTTTTTTAGATTGGCTTGTTTAATATGTATCCTTTGGGAACTCAGTTTCCTGTCCTAATCATTTTACAGAGGATTTGACTCACAGCAGGTCTAAGTCAGTTCAGAAAAAGGCAAAGAGCCATCTTGAAAGGACACCAAGTGAGCAGCGATTGTCAAGGAACAGGGAGCCATGTGCAAAGGACCACATACTGAGCATAGGCATGAAGTATTCCTGGGAATGGCCAGTGGACAAGACACAGACACAGGCATTATATGACAAGATGAAGAATGATATCTAAGATGAAGTGTGAGTCTTCAGAAATAAATAAAATAATGTCTGGTCAAGGTCATAAGAACCTTGACAGAGAGGTATAGAATAGGGAATTGAATCATAAGTCTTGAGATAAACAGAACTACCTAACTCTAAACTAAGTGGGCACCAGGGAAAACATTAGTTAAAAGATGAACCTAATTTAGATATGCACTTAGAGATAGGCCATGGTCAGCAGGTAAGGCCAAAGCAATAGTGAAGGAACAAAATAACCAAATTATATCCTAGCTGGACGTACTCTAAAAACTATATAAAAACTTAACTGAAAACTACATTAACTAGGGCTGAGAAAAAAAATGAAAGAAAAGATTATTAGAATTAACAGATTCATCCAGTATGTATCACTTTATCCACAAATAACTGGAAGAATTTTCTTAGGGAAATAAAAACAAATGTGAGGGGGATTCAGCCCTGGACCATAAAATAACATTAACATTCTGTGGCCTTACCTAGATATTTTAGGTTATCTCTTTAGTCAGAAAGATATTACTCATGCTATAGTTTAGCATAACAATGAAAGTGGAGTTATGCAAATGTTATACTGTCTTCTATATCTTCATTCTCCCCAAACTCTCCTCTTTTCTGGACAGTGCTAAGACTATAATTGTTCTACCAAGTAAAAAGCAGGGCTTCTTAGGCTATTTTCTCTCTCTGTCTCTGTCTCTCTGTATCTCTCTCTCCCTTTCTCTGTCTCACTCTGTTTCTTGCTCCCTCTTTCTTTCTCTTTGCTATTTCTAACAGTCTGAGCTCGGGCCCCATGGCCTTGGTCTAGCCAAATGCTGAGTCAGGACAAGGAAACAAGAACACAGGCCCTGAGGTCTCTCAGGAGTCAAAAGCACTTCAGACTAGGAAGGCCTTTGCCATTTTTGTCATGTGTAATTTGACTTAACCTACTTGAATAAGAAATAACTAAGAGCCTCCAAGAACCTTTGTATTCTTAAAAGGACAATAATCATAATGTAAAATGGAAAAGAAAAAGAAAAAGGAAAGGAAAAAACACAAGCTTTGTTTTTTCCCTTTAGCTGAAAAATGCTTAAGGTTTCTTGAGTGAAATCTGGATTCGTACTCACTAAATGCAGTTGTGACTTGTTGGCAAAAGGCTTGCACAGACGTACATATAATTAATAATGTTTTGAAAGGAAAAGCTTCAGGTGTTTTGTTATTTTGTAATTACTTAAAGCGGTTTTAAAATCATTATTTCTGCCTACACTGTTGCAGATTGATTTTAGGGTGGCTTATATAAATGCATTTAATACTATAAGATAAACAATTTATAAGAAAAGCAAGGTAAAAGAAAAGAATTAAATAGGTTGAGATAGAGCTGGGAGTCATACCAATAACTGAAATTCATGTTCTGTGGTCTTGGAGTTCTGCTAGAGACATGGTTGCTGGGAGACAACAGAGACACACAACTTACAATGTCTATACAATAAAATTAAGCCTGATGCTCAGGAGAGCCAGAGTGTAATGTCTCCCCAGGGTTCTCATAAACAAGGACATAACGAACAATTTCCTTAATAGTCTCCCTACAGTAAATATATACAAATGGGCTGGAGAGGACACTTTTCAGACTTCTCTTGGTGGCACCACACAAACACAATTCAGGAGGGCAATTTGGCGGGGACACCACTCCCCTCTGTCCCAGTCAAGCATGCTTTAGGAGAGGAAATGAGCATGTAAGAAGAATGGGTCAGAGTCCTGCAGTCCTTCCTTCCTTCCCTCCCTCCCTCACTTGCTCACTGGCTCACTCACACCTGTTTGCTTTTCCAACCAAGCTCAGGAGAAGCACTGAGCACAGCCTGGCACCCAGACAAGAGGCTGTGTTGCCATCCTTGTTAAGCTGGAGATAAGTCTTACTTCCTGTGCATGTTGAGAAGCCCTCACTCTGAAGGTGATTTGCCTTCACACATACGAGAAGTTGCTCTTGCACTCACTCCTGACTGCATACCCTTGAACCACAGAGTGGTCTGAAGGGGGTCTCCATACAAAGGCTCATCTGGGATTTTCCACACTGAAACTTCATCTGGCAAACTTGGAGCCCCTTTAGCAGAGGAATGTGAAATCAACTGCAAAAGCTAGTTTTCATTTAATATGAAATCATAGCAAATTTTGAGGTTTTTAAAATCTAAGATAAAAAATGTCTCAAAAGTAATATTTTTTAAGAGTGAACTGCCTGACACGCTTCTGTAATACATGATTTCCTCCATTTTTGGACACATATTCAATGAACTCTCAATATTTTCTAGAGAGCAGAAAACTAACTCAGTCTTTGTCCTAGCAGGGATGATAGAAACTTGTACTTTTGCCACTAATTGTTAGTTCAGAACATTTCTTTCCGCATCACTAATTGTGGTGGACAATGATAAGCATGTTTTTAGAATTCTCCTCTAGGTCCTCATGAGGAGGCCTGGTTGACACCTTCATTTTGGCCTTCTGACATCCAGAACTATGAGAGGACAAATGTACAGTGGATTGTATATCCGCCCATGCCTTGGCCCCTCCACATTTCTCCAGATCTTCTGTACACAAACCAATCATAGCATCATCAGCATGGAGCTCCAAACAGAGAAACCCAAATTTAAACTATCTTTTTGAGTTTTAGGTAGACAGGAGAATACCTCACATAATTAGAGTACAAAACATAATGCCAACACATGAGATTCAAATGTGGAACTCAGATTATAAGTAAGAAACAACTTAGCCTACTGTAAGAGTGTAATGTCAATCCTTTTTAAAAATTCTTTATTGGCATAATTTATATACATCTCACAATCACACATAACATCAGGGAATTTATACCAATATACGACACAAGTTAATTCTCATTTTTACCCATATCCCTACCCAACCACCCCCTATATACATGCTCTTTTATTTTCTTTCAGAATCATTATTCCTTCCCCTCATAACATCCCCACACCAAATTGCCTTTGGAAACTTCCCGTTCTATAAAAACTGTTATACTTTCTAGAGCTCATTTGCATCTACAGGTGCTCATATCAAAGAAAAGATCCGGTATTTGCCTATCTGTGATCTATTTATTTCACTTATTAGTGTGTCCTCCAGGTGTATCCATTTGCACATAAATGAATCCATCTTGTCATTCTTTATGGCAGAATAATACTCCATTTTATAAAAAAAAAACAAACACATCTTCTTTATCCACTCTCCAGTTGATGGACATTTGGGTTGTTTCCAAGATTGACCTATCACGACCTGAGCTGCTATGAACAAGGGTGTACATCTGTCTTTCCAATGTGATTTTTTTTTTTTTGAGACAGGGTCTCACTTTGTAGTTCAGGCTGGCCCTGTGCTCACTGTGTAGCCCAGGCAAGCCTCGAACTCAG
>PVIC010017353.1:0-32838 GCA_004025085.1 Thryonomys swinderianus | reverse complement strand
ACATACAATGCTGGGCATGGAGACTCACGCCCACCAGCAATCAATACCACATACCACAGTGCCAGGTGTGGTGGCGCACACCTGTAATCCCAGCACTCAGGAGGCAGAGACAGGAGGATTGCTGAGTTCCAGACTTGCCTGGGCTACATAGTGAACTCAGAGCCAGCCTGAGCTACACATAAATCCCAGAAAAGGCAAGTTCTATAAACCAAGTTGAACTTTAAGTGTCTGGACAAGGTGCAAAGAGAAGGAATCAGAAAAGTTAGGCTGACTGAAAACCATTTGTCACCCAGTCACAGCAAAGTTTCTTATCTAGACAAAATATGTGTATTTTAAAAATATTATAGACAAGCTGAACTTTCTTGCTCAGCCACCCTATATCTGAAAATTAGACAATTTATATTCCATTTCCATGTCTGCTCAGTGAGCACGGGCAAGTCCAATTCACTTAATGAACATTATCTGTTACTGAAGTGTTCTGTGCCATGGCTTCTCCACCCATGAAATATAGGCACCCTTTCCCCTCACTTGTGCCCCAGGACAGGTTGAAGAGCCCCACAGGAATACCGAAGTCCTCCAAGAGTGATGCTGTCCAGGCTCAGCCGTCTTTTTCCAGTTTTTTCTTCTTTTCCCCCTCTAATAACAGATGTCTAACAAGGCAGCACGCTGTGTTGCTGGGTTGTATCCTCTCTTAAACATTTGACTTTGAAATAATGTTTGGTTCCAAAAGAGTTGCAAAGCTTATACCTTACACCCACCTTCCTCGACTGTGAGCCTCTATATCATCACATCACCATCTCTTCTTTTGTAAGAGGCTTCTTTTGCCTCCCACTTCTAAACAACTAAAAACAAAAAAAACCTGGCATTGATACAATCCTCCTCTCTAAACCATAGACTTTATTGAGACTTCCATCTTTCTACTACTGTCATCACTATTCCTTCATCTCCTCTTTTCTGACAATTTCTCAGACTTTCCTGTTTTCTATGACCTTGACTCTTTTTTTTTGGTGGTACTGGGGATTGAACTCAGGCCTTTGTGCATCCAAGGTAGGTGCGGTACCACTTGATCTAAATCCCCAGCCCTGGCCTTGATTCTTTTGAACAGCAGTGAGTGGGTATTTTGTAGAATGTTCCTTAACTTCAGTGCTCCTGATGTCATTTCATGGTCAAACTGGGGATATAGGTTTCAGGGAGGAAAAAGGCAGAAATGTCTTTCGTATTACCTCCTATAATGAAGTATATATTAGCTGCTATGATAAATTATCACAATATTAGTGTCTTAAATCTACAGACATTTATTTGCTTGCAATTTGGAATCTCAGAAATCTGAAGCATATCTTACAGGGTTAAGTTTGAGTTGTTAGCCGGGCAGATTCCTTCAGAAAGCTGGAGGGAAAGTTCTTCCTTGGCTTGTGGACCTGCTTCTGTATCATTGCATTGCCATCTCTTCTTTTGTAAGAGGCTTCTTCTGCCTCCCTCTTCTAAAGCGTCTCGTGGTACACTGGGACCACTTAGATAATGCAAGAAAATCTCCCCGCCTCAGAACCCTTAAGTTCGTTTGTTTGTTTGTGGTATGTGGTTACAAGGGTTCAAACTTGGAACCTTGTGCTTGCAAGGTAGATGCCAGAACCACTGAGCTAAATCCCTGGCTCCCCTCATAATCCTTAATTGTTTCTGCCAAGTCCCTTTTACCTTGTATGAAATATTCACCAGATAGGAAGATCAGGACCTGGGTATCTTTGGAAGCTATTCAGACTACTACAGGGTACAGGATTCCAGTGACTTATCAGTGATGATGTAACCCTGATCACTTGATTAAATTAGTATCTGCTAGGATTCTCCACTGTAAAATTGCCCTTTGAGGACAGATTCCTTTTAATTAGTAGGAATGTGTTTTTACTCTCGCCTGAACAAGTAATGGTGTTGATTTATATAATCACTCAACACCACTTACTTGAAGTGCCCTCTCTTCCAGACCCAGTTCTAGATCCTGAAAATAAAAAATTAACAAGAAATAATCTGTTTTTTTTTTTTTTGAGACAGGGTCTCACTTTGTAGTTGGCTGGCCCTAAACTCACTATGTAGCCCAGGCAAGCGTCGAACTCAGCAATCCTCCTGCCTCTGCCTCCCGAGTGCTGGGATTACAGGCGTGAGCCACCGCACCTGGCTAATCTCTGTTTTTTTTTTTTTTTTTTGAGACAGGGTCTCGTTTTGTAGTTCAGGCTGGCTCTGAGCTCACTATGTAGCCCAGGCAAGCCTCGAACTCAGCAATCCGCCTGTCTCTGCCTCCTGAGTGCTGGGATTACAGGCGTGAGCCTCCACGCCCGGCTAATCTCTGTTTTTAAAGAGCTAATTGCTGGGCCGGAGATTTAGCTCAGTGGTTCTGGCACCTGCCTCGCAAGGGCAAGGTCCTGAGTTCAATCCCGGTGACCACATAGAATGCTGGGCATGGTGACTCACACCCACCAGCAATCAATACCACATACCACAGGGTCAGGCGTGGTGGCTCACGCCTGTAATCCCAGCACTCAGGAGGCAGAGTTAGGAGGATTGCTGAGTTCAAGGCTTGCCTGGGCTACATAGTGAGCTCAGGGCCAGCCTGAACTATAAAGCGAGACCCTGTCTCAAAAAAAAAAAAAAAAGAGCTAATTGCTTAGCTAGGAGAACATTTTTAATATTGTGAAAGGAAGCTATTATATAAGCATGAACAAGTATTCCTTTAACCTGTCTGGAAGTTGCTTTAGCAATGATCTTTGATTGTGTAGTGGGTTTCAGGACATATAAAAATAGAAACTAATGTGCTTATCACTTCTGAAGTCTGATTGGACTTCCTGTAACTATTTTCCAATTTTATATGCTTTCTTGGATTCTCTTCTCAAAGGTAGAGTCTCATCTCACAGGCAAACCAATAAAAATGCCACGGGAGTTCTCATGAGAAACGCCAGCTTTTACTTTGTTTCCAGCCAGCTTTATGGGACAGAATAACCAGTATGCACCTCCAGGCTCTGGGTGCTCATGTAACTAAAGTGAATCTGAGCCTCGTATTTCATCTTTTTTTTTTTCTGACCTGTAAAACATCACCATGTTCTTCTTTAAGGAAAATGCTAGAAGGCAGGCTTATCTGTAGATTTTCCTGCCCATGCCACTAAGACACTTCAACCTCAGAGTGGTTCCATGGGAACTCTCATTCAATATAGAGCTCTGGTATGTTTACTGCTTGGAGGAGACTCACCTTAAATTAATTTCCAATCATACCTGAAATATATATCACATACCAGGCTCTTCAAGTCAAACACCCTTGGAAGCGAAGAGCTGAGAAACACAGAGGGAACTTATCACTCACATACTGGAGAATTCAAGCTTCCCTTGGACCCATCAGAATAGGTCAGGGGCAGAATCCTATTCAAATTGCTTATTAGCTATGTGTCTGCAACGCATTCATTTTTAAAACTTTCTGTGCCTTCTTATTTCCTATATACTAGGGATTTAAATGACCAAAGGTTTTTCCTCTCTACCTCTTGCTGTGAGATTTGAATGAGATCAGTAATATGAAGACATCTGAGAAGATATAAAGTCTGAAATATTTTAAGTGACTGTGTAGTAAATTATTATTAATTTTTAGGTACAACAGTGGCGTTTTAGTTGTTTATGAAGTCTTTATCTTTTAAAGCAGGGGTCAGTACTTTCCCTTGGGAGACAAGATAGTAAATATGTGGGGCTTTGTGGACCCCAGCCTCCCTGTCTGGGAAGGAGACAATAGACAACAGCACAATCAACAACTGGGGCTCAGCTCCCAAAAACTTTATTTGTAAAACAGGAGATTAGTGCACTGGCCAAAGAAAGAAACTGACTGAAATATTTAGGGATCAAATGATACTGAAGCCAAGAAGAGCTTCCAAAATGTGGAAAACAGATGCAGAAATGGGCGAAAAGGAACAGGAACAGCTTTAAATTGATAGGTATTGAAGACTGGGGAAGGGTATGCTGGGCTTCATGTTATGCATTTGTTTATCTTTGTATGTTTCAAATTTCCAGTATAAAATGGTTTTAAAATGTCAAAAATTCCATTTATCACTAAGATGGTTAAAGATCAGTGTGGTGATTCCTCAGAAAACTAGTACTAGAGGTCCCATTTGACCCTGCTATTCCCCTGCTAGGAATATACTGTAAGGAATTAAGAGAATCATATTGTAAAAACATATGTGCACCCATGTTCTTAGCAGCTCAGCTTAGCTTGTGATAGCCCAATCTTGGAAACAACCCAGATGCCCATCAACTGGAGACTGGATAAGGAAGATGTGGTTTAAAAAAAAAATGGAGTGTTACTCTGCCATAAAAAACTAGTTTCGTTCATTTATGTGCAAATGGACACAACTCGAGGACACACTAATAAGTGAAATAAATAGATCACAGGTATGTAAATACCGTATCTTTTCTCTGGTATGAGAACCTGTAGATGTAAATGAGTTCTAGAATGTATGATAGATTTTGTGAAATAGGAAATACTCAAAGGGAATGTGATAGGGAAAAGTAATGAGGGGAAAGATTAAATATGATTTGAAAAGAAAAAGAAAGCACATATATATAGGGGGTGGGTAGAGATATGGGTAAAAATAAGAATTAACTCGTGTCATATACTGGTACAAATTCCCCATTGTTGAGTGTGATTGTGAGCTGTCTATAGAATGTACCAATAAAGAATTCAATTAATAAAATGCCAACCAGTAGCCAATCACGTGTCTGCGAGGCTTGGCTGAGGAGCATAAAGAGGGCATCTTCAGAAGGGATGGTACATGCCAGCCATTGAAATACGCCTTGCCTCTGCTCCACATCGGCATCCTAGAGACACAAGGCAGACCTGGCTTCCAAGGGGCTGGTGGAGTGTCACCTAGGAAAACACCCCTTGGATGCTTTAGGGACGTGGCCTGATTTGTTCTTATTGCTCTCCTCCCTCTTCCCTCCTGATTCCTTCCCATAGACATATGAGTGTATTCAAAATTCCACTTATGTCCCACAGAAGCAGAAACAGATAGCAAGTAGTACAGGAATTGAGGAAAGAGGTGAGGACACAGGATATAGTGATAAAAACAGCTAGTATAGGTTCCATTCCTTACCTGTGTTCTCTGGAGGAATCCTTACGACCACTTTATGCCGTAGGCTTAGTTCCACCCATTTACAGGTTTGAAATGAGGAAACAGCTCGCGCACAGTGATGTGGTTAGTAACTGTGTTCTGGCAATCGGGTGCTTAGCTGCTGGCTCACTCTGCCTCTCAGGGGATGGACAAGAGGTAGGAATGGAGAGAGAGCCACCCTACAGAAGTAGGAGGAGGTAAAGGGGAAAAGCACGCTGAAAGACGAGTAAGTAGAAACTCTGGGTAAAGAATTAGGGAGCTGAAAGACTAGTGGGAAAAGGAAGATGGAGAACCTTGCAGCAGTGATTTCTACTCCTTCGGCAGTGGTGTCCTATGGTTTTGTTATCGTGTGTGTGTGTGTGTGTGTGTGTGTGTGTGTGTGTGTGAGAGAGAGAGAGAGAGAGAGAGAGAGAGAGAGAGAGAGAGAGAGCATGCACAAGTGCACATGCAGGGATACAAACAGGATGCTCAGTTCCTGTCTCTTGTTACATATGATAATATCAAAGTAATTTAGGGGACAGAATAGAGAGACCCAGAGTGACAAGACCTCTATAGTGCTTCCTCTTTCAATAAACAAGATGAAACATCCTCTTGGGATCACGAAGCAAATTGTGTGACATTTCATTGAAAATATTGGTAGGTTTCAGGTGATTTAGCAACAGTGATCATGCCCCCATTGCTGACCTCACGGCAAGGAGGTTTCTCAAGTGAGAGCAAGGCTTGCTATGCTGTTTTCTATTGCATTCTGGCACAGCCTGCCTCCTGTCCTCAACCCACTCATGATCCCCTTGCCAACAGTGAGACGCCACCCTCCCAAACGAACAGCTAACCTGTGCCATTCAGATTAGAGATACCTCACTGTGGCTACTCAGAAGTGTCTGAGAAGGGCTGAGGATGTAGCTCAGTGGTAGAGTTCTTAGCATGCACAAGGCTCTGGGCTTGAGCCCCAGCCCTGCTGGGGGTAGAAACCCAAAAGTACTATCTACTTCTCTTCTTTTATTAATAAATTCTCCTTTTCCCATAATGATGATGGACAGTAACCTTTTTCTTTTGTACCTTTTGCATGGTTTAGTACTTTTTTTTTGGTTTTGTGCCATTTTGACTCAATCACCGAAGCACACTTTCCCTTTGGAATCAAAGGCCTGAAAATGCTGGGACCTTGCCTTTGAAAAGAGCTTGGCCTGATCCTCCAGGCTCTGAGGGTAACTTAAGGGCAAGGGCTCCTCATGTCTTTAGAAAAGTAAACCTGCCTGCCATGTCCACAAAAATAACAGAATCCAAAGTTAATAATTCTGAGTAGGTTATAGTAGATAATGATGATCTGAAGCATTTTGTTTGAGATTCAGTGACTTCAAATGGCTGCGGAAATAAAATGTAATTAATAATTTTTAAAATTTTCAATTTTAAAAAAATCATTGAGGTGAAAACGATGAGACCAGAAAAGGAATGAGAAGATACTTTCATTACTAAGCAATTCAGGAGCAATTTAAATGCTATTCTGCAAGAAAAATATCTTTCACCCTGTCCCAGAAGCCAGGACATAAAATCCCGTGCTCAAATTTTTCCTTAGTTATACAGTAACCACTGTGAGCCTAGTATGGGCATATTTACTCTTAAATGCTTCCTGCAAGCTCCAGGTCTATTTAAAAGTGTTTGTATGTAGGGGAATATATATGGAGGAAGGTAGGAATTAGAAAGAGCATTTGCTGGATATTTGCTATGTGCCAGACACTGCTCTAAATGTTTTCTATCTCTTTGTATTTGGAATCTCATGAAGTAAATGCTATCAGTAGTCTGATTTTAATGATGAAGAAACTGAGGTCTTAGAGAGATTTTGTAATTCACCCAAGATTCTACAGCTAGTCAATGCTAAAGCCTGCTTTCAAAATCAGGTAATCTGCCAGATTCTGGTGCTATGGGATTTCTGAATAATTTTTGCTAGTTGGAATCATACTTTTTTTTATTTCAAATGGATTCCCATTCCTTCATATTTAAGAAAATAGACCAGGAGGTTAAGAGACTATCACAGTAAACTACTGCTGGATGAAGGTCAGAAACCAGGTCTCCTCTGAACTTTTTTAATTCTCTTCTACCACTCCCAACCACAGTAGCTCAGAAGACATTTTATCAGAGAAACCATGATATTATTATCATCACTGCTCTTGACATCTACTGAATTCCACCTCTCATCTAAGAGCCGCATGTGAATTACTTATTTGATTCTTAAAACATGCAATGAAGTAGACAGTATGATTGCATACACTTCACAGGTGAGGAGTCAGAGACACAGGAAGGCTAAAAGTCACACGTCTAGAAAGGAGACACCAGAGCCCATCGCTTAAGGGCTATGCGATGAAATATGCTAGGCCTAAAAACTGCAAACCCTGTTCTTTTCTTTTGCTAGGCACCTATTTCTAAGAAGTGAATAGCTTGCAATTAAGTATGATCAATAGTCAGCAGGCCTGCTGGGAGAAAGCATGAGAGGGAATGATTTTTTGGTTCTATTATCATAAAGCTAAAGCTAATCCTGCAGATTTTTCAAGTCTCTCTCCTCTTCCACTCCCTTATTTTCCCTCTCCTCTGTCTCCTCTCCTTTCTACTCCTGATCACCAGAAATGCAAAGTGGAAGACTAGACCAGTGGATCAGGGACTGAGGCAAATCTATCGCAGTTTTTCTCTGTTGAACGGTTTAGTATAGGCACAATGTCATCTCTTCTTATGATGTGCCAACAGAAGAGTCACAGCTGACTCTCCTGAAACAAAAGAGATTAACAAGAGAAATGCAGAACATATTAAATTTATCAAGGAGAATACGACACAGTAGGCTTCAGGCTTGAAGACCTAAGAGCCACAGTAAGCTGTTCTCATGTTTGTGAAGAAAAGATAGTCAGGTAGAGATGTGCTATGGCAAAAAGGGAGTGATTTAAAGATAATAGACTGGGGGGGGGTGTCAGCAAAGCCTTTCTCAATCCTTCCTGGCCTGTTGTGTGACAATTCCTTCTTCCTACATAAAGGGTAGGGCACTTCTGGAATCACTTCTGGAATGAGAATCATATGACCAACTGTACTAGACAAGGTAGGTAAGAGAATTTCTTCATGGCCAGATCCTCCACAGAAGGATAGGAGGAAGGTTAGTATTACCAGATGGTTTTGTTGTTGTTGTTGTTTGTTTGTTTGTTTTTTTGAGTCAGGGTCTCGCGTTGTAGCTCAGGCTGGCCCTGAGCTCACTATGGAGCCCAGGCAAGCCTTGAACTCCACAATCCTCCTGCCTCTGCCTCCCAAGAGCTGGGATGACAGGCATAAGCCACCACTCCTGGCACTGTAGTGTGTGGTACTGATTGCTGGTAGGCATGAGTCACCACGCCCTGTTTTTGTTGTATGTGGTTACTAGGGATTGAACCAGGGACTTTATGGTTGCTAGGCAGACACTGGAACCGCTGAGCTAAATATCCAGCCCCAAGTATTTCAGGTTTTATGATTGACTTTGGGAAAGAGCCGTTCTAATCCTATGATTCTCCTAGGCAAGAGGAATTTTGGTTTCTATGACCTGTCTTAAGGGGAAAAAAGAGCAGGAGATCAGAAAGAGGTTTTGCTTCCAAGGCCCTTCTAATGTCCTTCAGTTTGAAATATTCCACATGGCAAAGCACCACACTTTGAAGTGTTCTCAAAGCCCCAGTATTTCTATTTTTTTCATTGGTGAGTGATGACCACATATGTGTCCCCACAGGATGAGAAGGGAAGGACATGAATCAGAACCATGTTAAACTGCTGACATACTGCAACTGTCAAACCTGTTTCTCCCCTCTGTATGAGACTTGTGACCTTAGGCAACACTGATCACCCCTATGCAATTCTCTTTTATAATTTATAAAACAAGAGGAGCAGTTCATAACTCACAATGTAGTTGTGAGAATTAAATGACACACAGGAATATTCAAAAAACAATGACTTCCTTTAGATTGCTGTCAGATATTTCACTTGATATTCACAGCTAGCTCTAGTATAGTCTCTTGACTGACATTTGTGTAAGTTACTTATTTCCTACCTTTTGTAGGAAGGACTGGTTTTTCTCTATGACCACACTGCATTTTTGTGACTAATAATATCAAATGTACCATGTAATAAAAGTTATATATCACAACACACTTTTTAATAGATAAGTTCAAATTATTTGATAAGGAGCCTGATATTAACATTTGGGAGAAATAAATCTCCTTGGTGAATAGCAGAAATTTTGTTCTAATACATGATGGGATAGGAAGAGCTGTTGGAGTTCTAATAAGGCATGCAATGGTAAAATGGCTATTAAATGAATGTGACCTTTGGGTAACTTTTGCCTAACAGGAACTAAAATATTAGAGGAGATGAGTTTTAACACATTTATTACATTTATTCACACATTCACTCACTCATATACTTTTTTTTTTTTTTGAGACAGGGTCTCGCTCTGTACTTCAGACTGGCCCTGAGCTCACTATGTAGCCCAGGCAATCCTGGAACTCAGCAATCTTCCTGCCTCTGCCTCCCGAGTGCTGGGATTACAGGCGTGAGCCACCACGCCTGGCACTGTGGTATGTGGTATTGATGGCTGGTGGGCGTGAGTCACCACTCCCAGCATGGTATGTGGTTACCGGATATTGAACTCAGGACCTTGTGCTTGGGAGGCAAGGACTTGAACCACTAGCTAAAGCTTCGGCCCCCATATACTTATTTATATTATCACTCATTTAGTATTTTTCTGTCCTCCACCCAGACATCCACCTTTCTGCCCATCCGTTGTTATCCGTGCATCTGCTCTTTCATTACCCATCCACTCCACCAGCTCACTCATAGAAATGACCTTGCAATGCATGGGAAAAGTTTCCATTGAATAAAGGAGAAAAGAAAAAGAGAGGAGAAGCAAGATAAATGCACCCCAAAGTTGTATAAGTCTATAGAAATCATGTTCGAAAAAAAGAAAGGCAAACTTACTGAATGCAAGAAACAGAATTCACTTTGGATTTTGCAGATTCTCGAAGACTTGGTAGAATGCTATAAATGGAACAGAAAGTACATTTGGGCAAATAAGTTGGAAGAGAGCTGGAAAGCTGTACTGTGGGGATGCTGAATATTTTAGTTTAGCCCAGTGTTGACATTTGAAGGTTAAGTAAGAAAGGTAAATGGGAGGAGATCATGGAAGGTCTTAACAATGGGCTGGACATTTTGTGATTTTCTTGGTAAGGGATATGGAAGACACTGAGATTTTCTAGGTACAAAGTAGCATGTAGCAGATATTTTTAATTAATTTCAATTTTAATTAGCTAGTGAATAGCTAAAATATATTAAAACAGTAGTTCTGAAATCTCAGTTCACAGCACTCTGTGTCTCTGTAATTTTTTCATGGTACTCCCAGGCCAAAAGAAATAGCTAACAATTCCAACTCTTAACTAAAGTTCAAATAGCTTATTAAATATTTATTTGTATACTAACAACTTAGTAGTCTTTTAAAAAAATCCATATAAATGTTTAAAATTTGTGGTTGTTTTATTCTTAAGTAACTATAGTTATTCCCCATTGGGATTTGGGTGCAGACTGGGCACTGTAGGACTTCTCAAACCTTGGGTTCGGATTGGCTACTATAACTTTCTGTTTCATATTGGTTTTCACTTGGGTGTTTTCTTTTTACCACAGGTACTGATAGAAGTGAGGCTTCAGAAAAATATCATATTAGCAAAAGTAATGTTACCAGCTCTAAGGTTGAAACTGTGAATTCTACTAAGGTATTAGTTTGCATAATATCCAAAAGATTCTATGTTTTCCTCAAAAATTTAAAATACATTGCTGTGTCTTTGTGAATTCATTGCAGTGCCTCAGGATACTGCAGTGTATGACTTAAAAATTTAGGATTAAGCCATTATTATTTGCCAGGTTCTACCTTAGATACTTTATATATTTTTAATTAAATGTACACAATAAGGTAATTACTAATATTGTCCCAATTTTCAGATGATGAAACTGAGGTCATAGAGCAAGAAAACCGGATATAAACCCTATGTAGCATTTTTATTGCACACAAAGGACACTGTGTAATATACTCCAGTCAATCTTCCTCCATTATATTCCAAACAACCTAAAAGTAGAGAAGATACCTTCTGTCTTTTAGTATTTGGCATCCAGGGTGACCTATTTGATGCTGTTATCAAGGCAAACTATACTTTTTGACTTTATCTAGTCAGTATCATTTCTTCCAAAGGAATACAGTACCTTAAGACATAGATTTGATTACATTTGACTTATTTTTGAGGTAACTCAGGAAGTCCCATCAGAAGAATGGGGCAGTGTCAGAGAAGAGAGGCCACCTATAAAGACCAAAGCAGTTTTCACTGTGGTCAACTGGAGTTCAAGTATGCTGGGAAACTCTAGGAGTCTGAGCAGAACACAAACCTGAGCATTATTCTTCTGGAGAAGAAAAAGAGTTGAGGTATTTATACATCAACTCTCACTTAACATTGAGGAGCACCCCAGGGACATGGCACATTCAGCCTGCCTTATGTATGGACTGAGAGGACCCCAATGGTCAGAAAAAATCTTTAGGGAAGAGATGAGACTTTAGCAGGAGAAATCAAGTGTGCCTGATAACATGGTAAAGCCCTAGAAGATATGGTTGAGAGATAGACAATAAGTGTTTCTCTAAGAGAGTCTAGGAAGACAGCATTTATAAAAATGAGCAGAGAACAGCACTTTTATTTCTATGAGAATGAATCAGAATACCTGGGAGGAATGGATAGCTTGAAAAACCATATTTAAAAGAACATAATTTTATGCTTACAAAATAAAAACACTTTTTCTGTTTTTATCTCTTTGGCTGTTGACTATATAGAAAAGATAGTAAATTTCAAGAAAAGTACATCATTGGGACACCTGAGTCTCAGAAGGGTCATTTGAAATGCTCATATTCGTTTTCAGCTGAAAATGTTTGAGAAGGGCTAAGGTGGACCCCTATTACAAAGTGTTCCTGAAAGATGAAACATTTGCTAAAGTGCACTTTCCATTTTGTTTTTCTAACCAAAGGAAAGCAACAATACAGATCTCTGAAAAGGAAAGTTTAAATTGGTATTCCCATTTCCTCTATGTCTTTAGAGCCATGATAAAGTTGTATTTAAGCACGGAAAAAACAGCCTTTGGTAATATGGAGAAATATTTTGCTAAATGCTCATTTTCTAAACATGTTCTCAGTAAAGTTGAATGTATTTGTCATGTTCCGATTCAACTTAGTTAGGCCTTATAAAATCGAGAAGTGTTCTATAAATTACATTTTAGAATTCATTAAAAAAGTCTTGAGTACTAAATTTCTAAGGGGAAAAAAATACAAGAACTACCCACCAAGTCACTAAAACCCTACTCATCATTAACTATCTGTTCTAATAGAAATGACTGACACATTCCTTTGCTGAATTCTATCAGCAAAACAACATTTTTATATTGATCTAAGAGTGGCCATCCTTCAAACAAAATATATTGATAAGGTCTTAGGTTAGGCCTAAATTTTGACTTAAACTTTTCTTATTAATTTACATCTCTAAACCTCTTTCCAAAAGAATACTTGGCTGAAGGAAGAGGAAGGCAGTGCTGTGGCACCTGAAGAAGAGTCTAAAATGGGTAGGACTCTGGTTTGGCATCCAAGAAAAACCAAGGAACCCATTTTTTAAGAGATTCTGAGCATACAGGTCACAAGCAGCATTGCACACAGCTCTGTAGAGGACAGCGAACAAAGGTTTCAGGAATGTATCATCACTTCGGTAGGCCGAGAGTCCACGGTTCTGGAGCACCAGGGACATGAGGATTCTCTAGAAGTGCCACCTGTGGCGACGAGCAACAGCTAACAGCAGACATTCTTGGAAGATTCAAGAAGATGGGAAAGCTTCTCATAAACCAACAGAAAGACATTTTGCAAAACGAGTGAAATGAGGACTTTTGTTTTTAATGTGACCACTTCACTGTCCAGAAGCTGTAGAAACTTGTGTTGACAATGAACAAAAACAGTACCAAGTATTAAATGCATCCCTTGATCACATGTCTTTCCAGAAAACCATTATAGAACTCTGTGCAGAGCTGTTAATAATTAGGAGAACAAAAGCCATTTAATTCAGGAGCATCACTGCAGTCTGCAGTATAGGCTTGTGTTACGGGGAGGACTTGCATTTGCCAGAGAAGTATTTTAAACCTGTCTACTATTTGTTCTGCTGAGTGCCTGACCAGTTAGTGGGAAAAGCCCTGGATGAGATAGTTAGGAGTCATTAATCCTGCCATCCTAACTGGGCCATTATATAGTGTTTTAACTATAAGCAAGTGTTGCATGAGTGATTAAATGATTGGCCCTAATTCTTCGACTTTCCTCTAATCCAGGATTGGCATAACTCTTAGAGTCTGAGGGCCCAAACTGCAACAGAAAATCCACTTATTTATCTCTAAGTGCCTACACTGCAATTAAGCATGAATCCTGAAGTTAGTGTAGGAAAAAAAAAAAAAACCTATTATCTGATGCTCTGCTGCTGGGGCAACTTGACTTGGGTACTAACAGAGAAGGCTATGCATGCCCACTGAGGTACATGTGCTATAGGTTCACCTCCACTGCGCTAATCTATATTTTTTGTTTCACCATGGGCTTGAACTTGGGCTTGGCCATATGACTTATTTTGGCCATTGACATTTAGGCAGAGATAATAGTGCTTCAGTTCCAAGTGAGGCTTCCAGAGGCTCTGTGCAGGTCTCTTGTGCCTCTACTGCATGATTAAAAAACCATACCCCAGTTGGCCTGCTGGTTCAGGGAACATGGGACTCAGGCACAGCAAACTCAAATGTAAAATATAAAGGAGAACTGCGTTAGCCACAAAAGATTAGTTCAGCCACACCATAGCTAACCCAGAAGTACATTATGCTAAATTATGCTTATTGTTGTAAGATGCTAAAAGTCTGTGGTGGCTTATTGTGCAGCAATAAATGACTGATACATTCTGCTATTTTATGGGTGTCTGTAAATTCAATGGATTTGTCTTAAAACATCATATTTTAGTTTTAATCATTTTTGTCCTAAAGTAGGTTTCTCCTCCTTCATATATAGTCGAATTTTATTTAAAAAATTCTTATACCTCTGAGGCATACTGGTTTCACAAAGTATTGCTTCTATGCTACAATATGTCTATTCTATATTTAATATTCACTAAGCAGTAGAAAGTCTTTTGGCCAAAGCTGAAGAGCCATGTGGAATAAGCAGAATATGTCTCAAATAATAGGATAGGTTGAATTTCCAGCCTTCAAAATACAGTGGACCTTCAAGCTATGACTAGCCTGGCAACTTTGGTTATGACAGGAATTTTAGTTTTAACTTACAAAGTCTTGAGTTATCACCTCAATGCTTGTGTCTCCAGATTGAACCCTTAAAGAGTTCTGCAAGGAACTTTATAGCGTCTTTCTTGTGTGAAGTTAACTGAGAGATCCTGCCCCATGTCTCTCTAAGGATACTGAGATCTGCCTGTGGACAGAAGAGAGACTTTTAAGGCTGTGTAGAGGAGCCTGAACATTCAACTGACCAACCGGAGTTATGACTAGTGCTCTCAAATGAACTGAGTTTGTAAGTCAAAGGTCTACTGTAAAGGTTTCAGAATGAGCTATTCTTTCTTTGATTAAAACATATCAGTCTCTTTAACAAACAGGTTAAAGGAAGGAAAGGGAGGCCAGCATTTCAGGCATGCATGGTGGCACATGCCTGTAATCCCACACCCAGAAGGCTGAGGCAGGAGGATTAAGGATTTGAGGCCACCCTAGGCTACAGAGAAAGTTCAAGGCCAACCTGAATTACATAGCAAGACCTGTTTCAAAACAACAAAAAAGTTAGCATTTCTAAAACTTTGAAGCATAAAATGGCTCACAGAACGCAAGCCTAAACAACAGTCCTCAAAGCCTCCTCTCTACTAAGGTATCTCTGTATTTATTTCTTTTTATAACAGCTTCATATCGTATAATTTTTTCACATAGCACCCAGTAAGCATATTCAACTTTTTTCACTATTGAAAGTTAACGTTCTCTCTTCCTTTTGCCATTAAAAGGATTGACAAAACCCTACTTAATCATAGGTGCCCAGTGCTCCAGGTGGAAGGTGAACAGAGCCCCTCCTTCTGGAGTTGAGCCCTCCAGGCTAATGAATTTTAAGTTGCTAAGGGTTTGGGTCATCAGGCTGTACTGAGCAAGGAAAAGGGAGAGAGAAGGGAAAGGCAAGGGAGAGAAATGGTGTAGGGCTCCCTGGAAGGACTAGGGGAAGGTAAAGCAACGTTTTGTTACTGGAGCCCCATTCTTGGGTCCAGAAATGGTAGAAATGAAACCAGACCCAGAGAAATACAGGATCAAATAAGATACACAGTTCTAGGAGCAGGTCAGGCCAGCAGCTTCCTGAACACAGGAAGAGGGGTGGCTAATGTAGATAAAGTTCCCAACCAGTCCTCCAAGTAAATAAGGGATTTGGACTTGCCGAGTGCACTGTTCTGGCTGGCCAGTGTCTGCACTCAGTTTAGGCAGCTCATTACTGGGCTTTGCCTACTCACGCAAGGCAGGTTTTCTGGAATCTGGCCTTTGCTTACATGTGTGTTACTAGGATGTGTTTGTAGCAGTTGTGTTTTTAACTCTGAGGCTGTGTGTGTGCCGTGGGCCCCTGTTTATGTCCTTGTCTGGTTCTGTTGTGAAAGCAAAAATGGGTCCACTGAAGTGTATTGACGCTTTCCCAATATTGGACTGTTCTGTCCCCTTCAGATGATTCTTGACTGCTCCATGTGGGCATGGTGGACTGAAGAAAGCCCCCGGTATACCAGGTTCTAAATCCTAGAATCTGTAAATATCACCTTACATTAGGACAGGAACTTTGCAGATGGGATTAAGTGAAGGGTCATGATGGGGAGATTTTCTAAAATTATCAGGGTGGGCACTAAATGCAACCCTGCATACTGTGCTTCTATGAGAGAGATGGGCCAATTTGACAGACAGCAGAGAAGAATGAAATGTAACCATAGTTGCAGAGACTGGAGCGATGAGGCCAGCAGCCAAGAAAGCAGGCAACTACCAGAAGGTGGAATAAGCAAAGAATAGACTGTTGTCTGCAGCCTCTGTAGGAGGCCCAATCCTCTTACCTTCTCATTTCAGCCCAGTGACAATGTCAAGCTCTGTAGCTCAATCCCGTCCAGAAAGATCTTATTTCCATAAGAGGTAAGAGCTCTCATCTTCTCCCCTGCTGTCCCCTCCCCTACTCTCTCTTCTCTTCCTCTCTCTTTTCCTTCTTTCCCTGTCCCTGTGCCGCTCCCTCCCTCCCTCCCTTCCTTCCTCCCTTCCTTCCTTTCTTCCTTCCTTCTTTCCTGCCTTTTTTCCTTCCCTTTTTCTCTCTTCCCTCCTCCTCCTTTTTCCCCCACCCCTCCATCTTTCTTTCTTCTCTGTTGTCCAAACTGGGGAAGGGGATAGTGGTTCCCTCTATTTGTAGCCACCACCATCTCTAGAAAATACTTTAATTCTCCCCCTCTTAATATGTCACATGGCTTCCCTTTTGGAAGAGATTCATTTTATAGTTATTCCTTAATCACATTTCCTAAAAGAAGATTAAGAATATAGGCATACAAGTTCTTTAACTGGTGGAACTTCCAATGCAAAGACACATTCACATTTCTCCTCTCTGTGGAGTCCCATCACCCATGTCCCAGACTGAAGACGCCAAAGAGGTCCAGTCCAACCTACTTCTGCCTATTGTAGGATCTAAACACTGATCAGAAGTTCTTTCATCTATGCATTGTTCATTCAAGGGCCATTAGAGCTCAAGTTGATCTTCTGTCTTTTTTTTTTTTTTTTGAGACAGGGTCTCACTTTGCAGTTCAGGCTGGCCCTGAGCTCACTAGGTAGCCCAGGCAAGCCTTGAACTCAGCAATCCTGTCTCTGCCTCCCGAGGGCTGGGATTACAGGTGTGAGCCACCACGCCCGGTGATCTTCTGTCTTTTTAACTGTTGGAGAGAACAGGGCGCCCTGAGGCAGTCCCCAAATTGGATGGCTGCTTGATAATCACTCCTGCTTGACTTCTAATCACTTTAGATGGAGAGCTGAGTCTCAGATGAACCAGCTACTGTGCTATGTATATCTTAGCCCCATCCGAGTGCTCAAATGAACGTTAGGAGCAGAGACTTGTCACGGTTTAGAAGGAAAGCTCTGTATGTCACTAGTTGTCAATAAAACCCTATTGAATTCATCTTATTCTTCTGCTTGTCTTTAAAATCCCAGATTGACCTTTATAGAATTCACGCTGTCATTCAGGTAATGCTGTTTCTAGTTGTTGGCAGGAAGGACTTAATGAAACAGCAGTAATGAGGCGCTACATTTGCAAATTCAGCTAGTCTATCACATAAAAGGGAAACCCACTTGTCCTCATGGTTCTGCAGAGGAGGCGAGTGTGTGTGTGTGTGTGTGTGTGTGTGTGTGTGTGCGCGCGCGCGCATGCACGCGGTTCTTAGGCAAACTCCTTTCCCTTGCCTGCTCCCTTTTGGCTGTGCACCTGCAATTTGATCTTGCACTGCAATAACTCAATTTTACTTAATCTGATTATACTTGACTGAAAATGAAAAGCAGTGTTTATATGATGTATTGAAAGGTCTGTAAGGGGAAATTACTTAACCTTCTAGCAAATTGTAGCAGTTTAATGCAGGGTTTCTTAGCCTGGTCACCACTGATATTTGGGGCTGGCTAATTCCTTCTTGAAGAGGGAATGTTCTACATATCATAGGATATTGAACAACAGCAGCTTCTACCCACTGGATGCACAAGTATATCAGTAGCCTTCCTCTTTTCCATTTGCAAAAATGCCTCTAAATGTTGCCAGATAGGGACTGGGGCTGAGAACCACAAGTTTAAACTGCAGGCCCATTTAAAAAAGATGTTTAGAGCGCTAAAGGAACAATTGTGTCCAGATGTCTGTGAGGAAGTTTGGTCAGGCCCCATGCTGGCTTTCAGTGATCCTGCTCCCTGTTCCCTGGCATCTCTCATTTATGTAGTCCTGCCCTACACTGAGCAGAGCTAACTGCGGCCAGGTAGGATGGGACTGGCAGAGTGGGATTCTCTGAGTGAGGTCACAATGACATTGTTCGCATCACCTGCTTGGCTGGGGTTAGTTCCCATGTTATGAGCCAACTTGGCAACCCTGTGGAGAAGCCCACATGGCAAGTGACATCCATCTTGGAAATTGCTACAGTTTGGATTTAGTTTTATACCTGGCAGGGCAAAATGGGTGACTTTAAAAGCTAGACATTTTTCCCTTGAGAGAATTTCCCCCAAACTTTCTCAGATGGATAGCACAAGACCCTACTCCCATCTTGGCCCAGATTAACAGACAGAATGTGCAGATGCTGATACCAGAAGCTCAGGGTCAGGTTTCCTTTCTATGGGGGATGGGGTGGGGGGAGGGACAGGAGAAGGACCTGGATGGATGAAGGGAGCCAGGCACTGTCTCTTGCCTCCTTGTGTTCTTTCTCTTCCCTGTTCCCTCTTATAAAATGTTCTTGCACACCTGGACATAGGGTGATGGTGATTTGGGACAATATGAAACCCATCCATGACTTCTACCTACCTTTGCTTATTTGTTTTTGTTTTGTTTTTATTGTTGTTTTTGTCTTTTTTGAGACAGGGTCTCGCTTTGTAGTTCAGGCTGGCCCTGAGCTCACTATGGAGCCCAGGCAAGCCTCGAACTCACAGCAGTTCTCCTGCCTCTGCCTCTGCCTCCTGAGTGTTGGCACTGTGGTGTGTGGTACTGATGGCTGGTGGGGGTGACACCATGCCTGATATTGTTGTATGTGGTAACCAGGGATCAAACCAGGGACCTTGCACTTGCCAGGCAGGGACCGGAACCACTGAGCTAAATCCCCGGCCTCCATTCATTTAAAACAATTTTTATTGGTAGATTGTACATACACATCATGATCACAATGTTGGGAATTTGTACCACTATATGACACAATTTAATTCTCATTTTTTCCCATTCCCCTACCCACCCCACAACTCCCCACCCTTGAATACATAAGCTTTGTTTCCCTTTTCTTATTACCATCACATTTTTCCTTTACCCCTCATTACTCACTCCTCCACCACATTTCCCTTTGAATATTTTCTATTTTACAGTATCTATCAGACATGCTAGAACTCATTAACATCTTCAGTTTCTCATACAGGAGAACAGGTATGATATTTACACATCTTTGAACTATTTATCTCACTTATGAGTGTGTCCTGAAGGTACATCCATTTGAGTATAAGTGACTCAAACTTATCATTCTTTAAGGCAGAGTAAACTCCATTTTGTAGAGAAACCACATCTTTATCCAGTCTCCAATTGATGGGCATTTGGGTTGTTTCCAAGGTTGAGCTATTACAAGCTGAGCTGCTATGAACATGGGTGCACATATGTCACTATGATATGATTCTTTTAATTCTTTTGTGTATATTCCCAGCAGGGCAATAGCAGGGTCAAATGTGACCTCTAATCCTAGAGCTACTATCTAGAATATATAAAGAGCTTAAATAAATGAGTCCCCCAAATTTAAAAACCCAGTTCAAAAATGGGCAGCTGAGGGCCGGAGGGTTAGCTCAGTGGTTCCGGTGCCTGCCTTGCAAGCGCAAGGACCTGAGTTCGATCCCCGGTTACCACATATAATGCTGGGCGTGGTGGCTCACGCCTGTAATCCCAGCACTCGGGAGGCAGAGACAGGAGGATTTGCTGAGTTCGCGGCGGCTTACCTGGGCACCATAGTGAGCTCAGGGCCAGCCTGAACTACAAAGTGAGACCCTGTCTCCAAAAAGCAAAAAAAAAAAAAAAAAAAAAAAATGGGCAGCTGAAATGAACAGACATTTTTCAGAGGAAGAAATAAAAGCTGCCAAGAAGCATATGAAGAAATGCTCAACATTGTTGGTCATTCAAGAGATGCAGATGAAAACAGCACTAAGATTTCATCTCACTCCACAAAAAATAGCTGCTATCTCTAAATTAGCCAGCAATAAATGCTGGTGAGGCTGTGGAGAAAAAGGAACCCTTCACCTCTGTTGGGGGAAATGCAGACTGGTACAACCTCTATGGAAACTGGTGTGGAGATTCCTAAAAGAACTAGGATTAGAGGTCCCATTTGCTCATTTGTTTTTAATGAGGCCTTTTCCTTTTCCTACTCATGGTGCCTCTTGTGGATTGTTTGGAAAGTGGTGAGCAAAGGGACCCGAGCAGTCCCTACCACTTTGTCTCTTGAGGGTCCACATGATGAAGCTTGATCTTCAGTGTGGTGGTGTTGAGCTGGTGAGGTCTTTGAGAGGTGGAGCCCACTGGAAGGCCTTTAGTTACAGGGAGCCCTGTCCTCGGGTAAGACTAAGGCAGCTGTCATGTTATCCTTTGGCAGTTGTTGCAGGTTTATTATGAAATCCTGAGTTTGACACCACCAGGCTTTCTAGCTTCCATGGATGTGTAATGACTTGCTCCTGTAGATGCTCTGCTCATTGCCATCTGCTATGACAAAACAGGCCAGAAAGCTTTTGCTATGTCCAGTGCCAGAGCCTTGCCTTTGAGTCTCCAAAATTATAAGCTAAAGAAATCTCTGCTCTTCATTAGGATGCTATCTCAGGTATTTCACTGTGGTCATGAGAAACTACTGTGGAAGTGGGATGCCCAGTTGCCACCAGCCATGAGTTTGCCACAACCTGGGACAACCTTTGACCATAACCTCATGAG
The DNA here is from genome assembly GCA_004025085.1 of Thryonomys swinderianus. Lineage (NCBI taxonomy): Eukaryota > Metazoa > Chordata > Mammalia > Rodentia > Thryonomyidae > Thryonomys > Thryonomys swinderianus. The sequence goes on along the minus strand of PVIC010017353.1, from coordinate 11,943 downwards.
AGGGCAGCAGCCATATGACTGCTTATTCTTTGTCATTGTTTTAAGCTTCTACTTTTTGGGGTAATTTGTTATATAGGAACAGATAACTAATAGAACTTAGAAAAAGAATCTGCTTCAAACAAATAAAGCATTTCTATGTTCAATTTTTTAAAGTCTTAGAGATTGTGATATTTTGCAGGTTAAACAAAATTTTACAGTAAAGTTATATTGATCATATCACAGCCAAGTAAAGAAGAAGAATGGAAGCAGGTCAAAAGAACAGTTAGAGGTTTTGTTATGAAGAAATAGAAAGCCTTCTTACAGTTTAAGTTTGTTTTGTTTTTGTGAGGCTGGGGATTGAACCCGGGGTCTCAGCATGCTAAGCAGTTATGAGCCATAACCCCCACCCAATTATCCAAGTTTAACAAGATCCCTAATTCCTGAAATAATGGAATTGAGCCAAAAAAAAACTTAAATTAATGAATGTTTTGCATGTCTTAGCTCTATAAATTTTGACTTTTATTTATTAATAAATTGAGTTTCGCTTCAAATGTCCTTGTAGGGCATTGCAATGTTAGTCCTTGTTAAACCTTTTTAAATAGCTACAGTTTATCTTGGGAGACATTTATATGTGCAATTTATATAACCTAATTATTTGTACATTGCTGTAAAAAAGAAAGTGTCTAGACTGGCCCTCATCATAGAAGTCTGATAGATAAAATTTCTCTGCTACTAAAATATCTTTGCCTATTAAACAGTTTTCAGAAAGTATTTTAAATGGTAATGGATAAATATATTATTATATTCATACAGTGGAGTGCCATTTTGTAATAAAAAGGAGTGAAATATAGCCACTATGGAAATTCCTCAAAAAACTGAAAATAGAAATTCTATTTGACTCTGGTATCCCACTTCTAGATATTTTTGTGAAAGAGTTAAAACTCATCATATTACAAGGATACTTTAGCAGCACAATTTATAATAGCTAATAATGGAAATAGCATATATGCCTATTAACAGATACATAGATAAAGAAAATATAGAACTGATACACAGTGGAGCATTACTCTCCCCAAAGAAAGATAAGCCTAAGACATTTATAAACAAATAGATGGAACTTGAGACCATGATGTTAAGTGCAGTAGGTCAGACACACAAGCTTAAATATTGCATGGTTTCTTTCATATGAAAAACTCAAAACATATATATATATATATATGCATATATACTATACATATAATGATAGATATAATACATATACAAATAAAGAGCAAAATGGAAGGTAGATAAATAGTAGGAAGAAGTTTAAATAATTCCCAAATCACTCTGCTATTGCAAACATATTTTAACATATACTAATTTGTTTCATTTATATTACTAGCTTCTCTTAGTTCAATGAACAGAAAGTCTTGTGTTATTAGCTACTTATTCCTTCTTTGCAAGAGAAAATCTTTTTTGTCTGTCTTATACTCTAATTTTTAAAATTATGATACAAAGTGCATTAACTATGGCTATTCTCTTATTTTATTGTTAAATTTTGTTTTACTTTTTCATAGAAGTGAGAGGAATGCTTTTACTCCTTTATTAATGTATACTTATTGTATTAAAATAAAAATAGAAAAGGAGTACTGTCGGGCCGGAGGGTTAGCTCAGTGGTTCCGGCACCTGCCTTGCAAGTGCAAGGTCCTGAGTTTGATCCCCGATAACCACATACAATGCTGGGCATGGTGACTTACGCCCACCAGCAATCAATACCGCATACTACAGTGCCGGGTGTGGAGGCTCACGCCAGTAATCCCAGCACTCAGGAGGCAGAGACAGGAGGATTGCTGAGTTCGAGGCTTGCCTGGACTACATAGTGAGCTCAGAGCCAGCATGAACTACAAAGCGAGACCCTGTCTCAAAAAAAAAAAAAAAAGGAGTACTGTTGATATATACAGCAAAGTTGAATATCATAATTATGCTGAGTCAAAGAGCCAGAAAGAAAAATATGTTCTTCATAATTTTATTTATAACATTCTACAAAATGTAAACCTATCTGTTGTTTCAAAAAGCAAAGCAATAGTTGTTTGAGAATGGGGATAGGAAAAGGTGGAAGGAAGGCATTATAAAGAGGCATGAGAAAAATATGTGGACTGATGGATATGCTAGTTAGTTTAATTATTGCAATAATTTCATGGGTTTAAACATTTGTCAAAACATCAATTTGAACTCTACTTGTTTTTGCAGTGCTGGTGATAGAACCCAAAGTCTCACCTAGCAAGTGCTCCACACCTGAGCAACACTTCAGCACAACATATACACTTTTGACATGTGTGGCTTCTTACATGTCAGGGTTACCTTACCAAGCTCTATTGAAAACTTGAATAATGTGCCATATATGATAAAAAGCAAATGATGACATGGTAATATAGAAAAGTGAAAGAAATGAGCCAGATCAAATTAGTTATCCTATCCCTTAAATTCTTAAAACTCATTCAGCTGAACAAAAAATGGGGGACTATGTATGAGGTTTGGTTTGCTATTCTACAATTCAGTCCTATTCAGAAATATAGGGGAACAAACAAGCCTCATTCCTGTTAGGTTCCCAGAGATAAGCAGAGGACATGCATAGAACCCGAGATCTCAACCAGTTTTTCTTCCTCTGCTTCTGCTAAAATCTCTTGGGGGTGCTCCATCAGACTGCCTATGGAGAGGGCCTGACCTCTATGTCACCTCTGCTTCCTTGTCATCTCAAAACAAGGATGAGCATCTTTCTTCAGGGTTCAAAGATTTTAGCAGTACTCAAGTGGGGAGTCAGGCTGAAAACAGCAAGTGGAAGTTTCAAGGTTATATGAAGCACTCAGTCATAGCTATTTCTTTTCCCAGTTTTCTTCCAAGTGATAGTTAAAAACCACTTAGAACTTTCTCTGTTTTTGTTCTTAAAGACAAGACATCAAACCTCCTATTTTTCTTAGAATGTCCTTTCCCAGCTTACTCCAAAACTAAAAACTCTACTGATTTCTCCCTAATATCAAAGACCCTCTTCATAGTCTATAGGACTGAAGAATGAACTAAGGAGGAATAATTTTGTAGATTTGGGCAAACATTTTAGTCCCAATCATATCATTGGGCCGGACTATTGTGATGCCTTTCTCTATGTGATTATGCTGTCAGGGTTGTGTAGCAGTTAGTTATTGGCATGCTAATGTTGTATAACACATCACCTCAACACCTAGGTGCATAAATCTTTCATGTAAAGTAGTAATTTCTCACTCATGTAGCAGGGATCAGCTAGATTGTGTCTGATCTTACCTGAGCTTGGCTCAGTTCAGTTCAGCTCCACTGTATACGTCTTTTATCCTTATTATCTCAGCATGCTCCAACACACCTTTCATCCAGGTTCTTACCTGGAGCACAATTTTATAGTGATGGCCAAAGTGCAAGAGCATAGAACAGAAGCACATTAGATGTTTTAAGACTTAAATGTTCTCACACCTCATCACATCCCATTGGCTCAAGCAAGTCATGTGGCCAAGCCTGACCTAATGGGGAAGGGAAATACACTTTTCCCACAGAGCTTTGGGTAAGTAGCACAGGAAGATGTAACTACATGTATTCTTACCTGCAGGTTGTTCTTTTCTTTTTTCTTCTTTTTTGGTCTGTCCCTATACATTAATCATTATTATGTTGTTGCAGACGAACAGAAACAGATTCTCACAATTTGTAACACAACTTACATTTCACAATTTACAAAGTAGATTTCAAAGATTATAAGACTTTAATTTCTATTACTTTTCTTACAGATATTTTTTCTTTGGTCCATCAGGCTATTATTTTAAAACATTATGGGGGTGTGGGGTGAAAATTATATCATGGAGATGATGTCTATTAGGAATGCATTCAACAGTAAATAACATGAAACTCAATTTACAGTTGCTGAAACAAATTATCTTTCTCATATGACAAGCAGTTCAAAGGAAGGCAATCTCATACTACTAATACTATCAAAGACTTTTCTCACTCTGATTCTCAGTGGTTAGGGCACTGGCTTTTGTCTTCATGGGATAAGATGCCTAGTGTGGCTCCATATACCAAGCATGCAACCAGGGTAGGGAGAAAGAGATCACCCAGCTGATACAATTTCCCCTTGCATTCAGAGATCAAGATTTCAGAAAGTTGCCCATATTACTTTTTTGTTAGAAAATGATATTTGGATTGTTTAGACTTTATAGCAAAAGCAGGTAAGGAGGAAGGATACTGGAAAGAAGATTTGACAAAATCTGCATTATCTCCCACAGGAGGACACACCCCCCTGTAGGCAGTTGCCCTCCTTCTTACCTAGGATATCGGCTTGTAACAAGTATGAAATATATATGCCATGAGTACCACCTCACTGAATGACAATTTGGTCCCTGGCCTTCTGCTCCACTAAGCAACATGCATACAGAAAAATTAATCCTCAGTTTTCTAGATTTATTTAGACATTTTGATATTCTCAAGGAACATTATAATGTTTGATGAGTTGAATACTAAGAAAGGCTATTATTTATAGGCTGTGTCTTTGGGAAAGTTATTTAACTACTCCAGGTTCAGTGTCATTACCTAAATAAAGTCTATCTTATAAGATTGGTGTGGAGATAAGAAATCATGTTTGAAAAGAGCTCTATGTTTGCTTGGTAAATTGAGTTCTGCTATCTGGGGCTGAATACTTTCTTAATTGAAACACTCGCTATGCATTAAGGCTCAACACTTCCCATAATCTTTCTATGTAATGCTCTGATGAACCAAAGGAGGAAAATGTACTTGTCAAAAAAGGAATGCATTGTGAAGCCTTATAATCAGTAGCTGACTTCATTGTCATTATTGTGCTAGGATGCCTCCACTCATTCTCATTAGACTGTTCATCCTTTGCTTTGTCTACAGTTTCAGAGCATGAAAAGGCTCACTAATATGTCAAGAAACTGCACCCTGTTTTCACCTGGTGCTAAATCTGCACCACCATTGAGTGTTAGCCTTCTGGGATGGCAGATGGAATAATTTAATTTTAAGCTACGAATGGGAAACATAAAGAAATATAAAAATATCTTGCCTAAAACCACCTCCTGGCCAGGCAGAAATTGTTTTCTTCTCTCCCTCCTGGCTTCTCATTTCCAAATCTCCTCTCTGATATTCCTTACAGTAGGGATAGGGCAATCAGAAGCAAATGAGACGATTTCTGCCCATGCCACATCCTTCTAGAGACAAAAGCAGTTGCTGTTTTCTTTCCCTCTTTTTCTTTACGTTCATTGACCACAGCGCTTACAACTTGTTATTTTCCACTCACTGTCCTATTCAGATTCAGAGTCAATCACCCAGCAGAAAAGTTAGCTAGTCGAGAAACAATTAGGCCACTTAGCATTAATTATATTTGACATTAATCTAGATGAATGGACACTTGACTTGTTAGAAACTTGTTAGAAACTGGTAAGCTGAGTGCCATATGAATTTCTCTTCATTTTACACACCAGAAATAATCATAGTTTCTCTCCTTTTATCTAGAATAAATCCCAGTACTTTGAGGGAGTGGGGTATAAAGAGAAAGCCACCCTCAAAATTATGAAAAAAGGAAATGTTTCTTCCTATTTTTCCTAGTGATTGCTTTGAGTGTAAGACTCAGAGGCTAAAAGCAGACTGTTCCCATGGGCCCTCAAACATCCAGCAGGTAACTGGAAGCACAATTGAAACTTGGATCTCCGCCTCTATTTATATCCATGTCCTTTGCTCTGAGTCATCTCTCTGGCAGACATCTTGGTCCAGGACTAACAAGTTTGACCTATAAACATCTAGTAATGAGTCAAAATCACTCTCCAGCCAACAGCAACTTTCTCATTACTGCCAAGGAGGGTTCACCTGAGCAATCCTGAGATAAACATCAACAGACCACCATGAACCTGAGTCTGTATGGCTTTGTACTTCCGGTGCCCTTTCCTATATAATCTGGAAGATCAATTCAGTGTGTCCAGGGACAGACTGCGGATGCTGGTCTTCCTGTCTTCCTGTTTTGTTTTGTTTTTTTTTTTGTGTTTTTTTTTTTGTGTGTAGGTATATATATATATATATATATATATATATATATATACATATATATGTGTATGTATGTATATATATAGGTATATATATAATATTTGGGGTTGGCATATCCTGAACTCCACTGTTCAAGAGCCATCACTGTGCTAAACATTATTAATGAAATCCACCAGACTATGGATGTGTCCCCATCAGCCCATGAGTATTCCAAGGGTGGTGACTGGAGATTGTCAATGTATTTCTAGCACATAGGAATAAGCTACATGGACCCATGTGTTAAGATAGTACTTGAGGGCCAGAGATTTAGCTAAGTAGTTCCAGTGCCTGCCTAGCAAGTGAAAAGTCTCTGGTTCGATCCTTGGTAACCACATACAACAATACTGGGCTTGGTGATGCATGCCCACTGGCAATCAGTACCACACACCAAAATGCCAGGCATGGTGGCTCACACCTGTAATCCCAGCACTCAGGAGGCGAGGCAGGAGGATTGCTGAGTTCGAGGCTTGCCTGGGCTACATAGTGAGCTCAGAGCCAGCCTGAACTACAAAGCGAGACCCTGTCTAGAACAACAACAACAACAAAAAACTAAACTAAAAAGGAATGGAGTTGCAGCTTAGTGATAGAACACCTCTGGGCTTAATCTCCAGTACCACAGAAGTAATAAAAAGTAATTGTTGTGGCTCAAATACAAAATGTCTCCCAAAGACTCGTGTGTTGAATGCCTTCACCAATTAGTGATTAACCACTGATGACTTCATAGCTGAGGTCCACTTCAAGTCAGCTCTCTGAAACTGGTTGGATCTAAAATGGCAGACAGCATGACCACCAGACTACCTCTAATTTCATTATAACCTCATTTGCAAGTTAAATGACTATGTGTTATTAGGAGGTGAGAACCAATTGGAAAAAGTAGGTCGCTGGGAACAAAATTTCTTGTCCCTGGCCCTTTTGTCCTTGCTGCGTTTTCTAGTTGTCATGAAGTAAGCAACTTTCTTCTAGGAATTTAGGTGTCACTGCTTTCCGTTCCTTTTATTGTTCCTTCCAGCTGTTGTGGCATTCGTCAACTGTCACAGTGCTGAAGTTTTGTCATTTACTTGCAAATGATGTTATAATGAAATTAGAGGTAGTCTGGTGGTCATGCTGGCTGCCATCTTAGATTCAACCAGTTTCAGAGAGCTGACTTGAAGTGGACCTCTGGGTGACAGGTAACCTGTCCTTCAAGATCAACCAAATTAGGGCAAGATGGATAAATAAGATTAGGTGGGTCAAGTAGCTAGTACAAGATTAGGACAAGGTAACAGTAAATTCCAAGTTTTACAGAATTAAATTATGATATTTTTTTCTCTTTTCTGTTTCCCACTTGGGCCTAGGGCAGCAGATTAAAATAGAAATTCATACCTACAATTGGTGGCCTGTAATAAAGTTGGGGGTGACATTTCAGATTCTATATGTTTCACGTGAAAAAGATATTCTGTTCACACAAAATAATAATGTGTATGAGAAACAGTGATTCTACCTGACAGTCTGTTGAAATAAATATTTTCCCATTAAAATATTTGCTTTAAATAGTTTTCTAGAGATTGTCATATTAGGAATGCAAAAGGAAAAAAGAAAAAAACAGCAAACAAAAGTATTCTTGGTTAGTTACATTTAGTAGTTTCAGCAACCTGGTAAAGTCTGAAAGACCAGTCTGAAAGGTCACCATATGAGGCAAAGGTCTTCAATGACAGAATGTTAAGCAATGACTGGAGTGTTTTGGCTGTCATGCCTGGCATGGGACTGCTATTGGCATCCTAGTGGAAAGAGGCCTCTGATGATGCTGAATATCCCACAGTGCACAAGACAGCCCCACAGAGAAGATATATCATATCCAGCGTGAAATGCCGATGATACCTTATGAAGAAATACTGCCAGAGTCAGGAGGTCCTCCTTCCGATGACAAGGGGATCATATAATATGTCATCTAAAGTAGGATACTCTTGACAGTGAAAGGAGATGCTGTTAGCAGTTAGAACAATAGGAATAAAGAGGAGTGGTCCTAGGCAAAGCTCTCAGATTCCTAAGTGTTCCATGAATTGAGGCAAATTACATATCCACCTTTAAAATAAGATAATCGTATTATCTCCAATATTCTAGTTCCAGAGGTGTAAGCCTTTAGCTCCTCGAACATATTTTATTCTTTGTGCATCACCTGTCAATCCATAAACTGTTCCAGTCCTACTCAGTTTTCTGTCTCTTTTACTCTCTTAAGCCCTACAGAGACCATGCTTGTTCAACTAGATGTCTTCCAATAGATTTACAACTTCTCTCACCTACAAAATGTTAACATAAAACAGTTTAATACCAAATATATTTTGGTAGTACTTCTCTCTGGGGAAGACAAGTGGGGCTTAACATCCCTCTCTTAACTTACTACTATTACAGTCACATAACTTATCTTCTAACCTGGGACACTTGTAACAGCAAAGGGGGTGCTACCAATAACATACCAGGGCAACCGATTGGGAACTTTGAACATCATTAGCATTTAAACTCTCCACCAATTGATATATTTGTGGAGGCTACGCATTTGATGCCTACCCCTTATAATTCCTGACCTCAATTATATGGCATCTGTGGAAGATGAAACACAGGTAGTCCCTCTCATTTATACTGAACAGTGTTCAAATCTCTCCACTGTTTTTATGGAGCCCAAAGATGACCTTTACCCTATACTTATTCCACATTAGAATAGCTGACCTTTTGAAGCAAATGGAAAAGGCAGTTTTATGAACCCCACTGAGTTTTATGCTATTCCTCAGGCTATATGTTTGGGCAGCATATCACTTAGCAAAGGCTGGGCCCTTTTGTGAATCACTGAGGCACATGAGGAAAAAGAAGTTCCTTGGTCTTCTCCCTCTTGCTGATGAAAAGGGCAAAGCATTTATCTGGGAGACTGGAAGGTAAAAACAGGCTCCTCCCACTTACATGCATTTGCTTATTGACCTATCTGTTTCCTTTTGCTGCAGCATTCTTGGGAGCATTATTTGCTTCTTTATATCAAGATCTTGCACAAAGAGGGTGTTTAGTGTATGTTTATTAAATGAGTGAATAGACGGCTGCACACAGAGAACTTCGCCTGCTCAGAAATCAATGACCATGGTGAACTTCAGGGAGCACCACTCTGAAGCACGGCTGTGGAAGATTGGAATAGACCACCTCAAAGTAGATGCCTTGGGCATATTTGGATGGGGTTATTGTGTGAAGCCGCAGACATAAGAGTAGCTCTGTAAAAGCTGTTGTTCTGGAGAAGAAATTCACATCTAAGAAGGAAATTTACCTTAGTAAAATATCTGTGGTGATTAAACTTGAAGACCAACTTGACTGCCTTGAGAGACGGCTAGGAGATAAGGAAAGCACCTTTCTGGGTGTGTCTAAGGGGTCACGGGGAGGTGACCCTCATGACTATATCTAGTCCCTGACACCTTCTCTTTTGAGTCTTCCCTTGTTTCTTGCTTCCCTAATGAGATGGGGTGAGCAGCTTTTCTCCGTCACATCCTTCCACCATGATGCTTCCACCTTGGAGCCAAGCAGAGATGGAACCTTCTAGAACTACGTGTTAAAAAACAAAACAAAACAGGGCCGGAGGGTTAGCTCAGTGGTTCTGGCGCCTGCCTGGCAAGTGCAAGGTCCTGAGTTTGATCCCCGGTAACCACATATAATGCTGGGCATGGAGACACGCCCACCAACAATCAACACCGCATACCACAATGCCGGATGTGGTGGCTCACGCCTGTAATCCCAGCACTCGGGAGGCAGAGACAGGAGGATTGCTGAGTTCGAGGCCTGCCTGGGCTACATAGTGAACTCAGGGCCAGCCTGAACTACAAAGCGAGACCCTGTCTTAAAACAAAACAAAACAAAACAAAACTCTCTTCTAATTGGTGGGTGTCAGCAATTTGATCAAAGTGACAAAAAGCTGAGCAACACTATCTGTACCAGGAAGTGGGCTGCTCCAAACTTTTATTACTCGGGAGACTTTTAAATCTCCATAAGAAGCCAAACTTTATTCAGAACATTTCCTCCCTTTACCCTCCCATGACTTGTGTTTGCACCACTGCCTGATTATTCCTTTTAAAAAAATTTTATTGGTACATGTTCACAATATGTAGAGATTACAGCCATGGTGGGGAATTGGTCCATGTCTGCAACACTTCTTGTTTTTACTTCTCCTCGCTCACTGCTCCTGTATGCCTTGGTCCCCTTCCCATACTGTATGGGACTCATGCACATGCACATAGTAAAATAGCCTTTTTCCAATTAGTCTGTCTTTTGTCAACTCAGTTCATAGTCCAGCAAAGGAACCTGAAAGGGTGGAAGGAGGTCATTTTCCTGTCCTCCCAGCTCTACGCTGCATTCACCCCATAACATGCTTGGAACCAAACAACACCCGACCTGCAGTGTCCTCTTGTCCCCTTTTCAGTCACCTTACCACCTTGATCAAATTGTTAGTCCTGGCACATGGCGTGCTGCATTTGGCACTTTGCTACTTGTCTGAGGCACAGAAATAAAGCTCATGAAAGCCCATAGCCAGTGGAACCAAAAGAAAGAAAATGCTCTCTAGATTATAGTGAAGTGATATCTAAACTGCAAAATACCACAGTCACAATAATTATCATCAAGAGTATTTCAGTAGGTTGGTATCAAGTAACAGTTCTAGAACAACATTTTCTGAGCAGAAGAAAGAAGGATGGAAGATTAGGCTTTGTGCACAGGTCCTGCGGGTGTGTGAGGTCCTTTCAGTGGTGCTGCAGCTTTTGTGCATGGCATCTGCATGCACGGTTACCCTTGTGCTCGCGCCTTCCACCTCGGGGGGGGGGCATGAAAACTTGCAAGTTCTGGGCATCATGCCAAATGTAAAGATTAAAAGGTGACTAAATCAGGATCCTGGGTCCTGGTCTTTCACAAGTCAAAGTATGCAAACTTTAGCTGCTATATCACTTACAAGAAGTCTGAAAACACACATAACTTCCCCATATGTTTTTAATTGATATCTCAAGCTTGTCATCATAAACTTACATAATTATAAAGAATAGAATTATGAATGCATTATAAATACGGTCATTTATAAATGCTATATATATGCATTACTTATTTTAATGTGTCCAGTACAATATAGATACTATGTTGATGCTTAGCATTGTTCTTTTTTTTCAAACAGATGAAGAGATCTTACAGCTTTCCATTTCCTATTTCCATTCCATTTCTTCCACAGAACTTTATCCTAATAAATTATTTTATGCTTGAAAGACACTGTTCACCCTTATAACATACACACAGACACATACAGTTTTTCAGTGTGAGTGTTCAGCTCAGCATTTTTTTTTATTATTATTTTTTTTGAGACAGGGTCTCGCTTTTGTAGTTCAGGCTGGCTCCGAGCGCACTATGTAGTCCAGGCAAGCCTCGAACTCAGCAATCCTCCTGTCTCTGCCTCCCGAATGCTGGGATGACAGGCTTGAGCCACCACGCCTGGCACTGTGGTGTGCGGTATTGATTGGTGGGCATGAGTCTCCACACCCAGCATCGTATGTGGTTACCAGGGATCAAACACAGGACCTTGCACTTGTGAGGCAGACGCCGGAACCACTGAGCTAACCCTCTGACCCAGCTCAGCATTCTTTTTTTTTAAATAGAATTCTTTATTGGTACAATTTATATACATCTCAAAATCACATATAACATTGGGAAATTTGTACCAGTATATGCCACAAGTTAATTCTCATTTTTACCCATATCCCTACCCACTACCCCCTCCTCCCCCCTTTATACATGCTCTTTTATCTTCTTTCTGTATCATATTTATTCCTTCCCCTCATCACATTCCCACACCAAGTTTCCTATAGAAATATTCCACTCTATAAAAGCTGTCCTACT
>PVIC010017352.1:0-32866 GCA_004025085.1 Thryonomys swinderianus | reverse complement strand
AGGACAATGTTTGTTGCAGGTCTCTTTCTATTATCTGGGGCCCCTTGGAAGCAGCACTTTCCTGGGGGGTCCTCCTTGAATCTGTAATAACCCTTGAGAGTTCTCACTCCTGACACATCATGGTAGGTATTTGAGCAGAACAATCACATCATGTTTGTTACCATAATACAATAAATGCCAATATCAGTATTAAACACAGAAATAAGACAAAAAAGGTTTGTTAGATTCTATACTGGATACTTTGAGCTTATGAGTTACCTCTATGTCTGACTCCTCACTGCACAGCTCCGGGATACAGTGTGCCTCTGGGCGGCCTTCAGTCCACTGGAAATGGACTGCACCCTGCAGCCGGGTCCGCGTGCTGCTCACTCAGTTCGCCGGAAGCATGGCACGGTGGGCTCGGAGTTGCTCGGTCTGGTCCGCCCGCTGCTCGTTCCTCAGTCCGCTGGAAACACGGCACGGCGGCCCGGAGCTGCTGGGTCCGGTCCGTCCGCCGCTCGTTCCCCAGTCCGCCTTTCCTTCTTTTTTTATGTGGTAAGAAATACATTAAAAATTTACCTTTTTGGGCCAGAGTTTAGCTCAGTAGTTCCAGCGCCTGCCTCACAAGTGCAAGGTCCTGAGTTCGATCCCCAGTAACCACATACAGTGCTGGGCATGGTGACTCACGCCCACCAGCAATCAATACCACATACCACAGTGCTGGTGTGGTGGCTCATGCCTGTAATCCCAGCACTCAGGAGGCAGAGACAGGAGGATTGCTGAGTTCGAGGCTTGCCTGGGCTACATAGTGAGCTCAGAGCCAGCCTAAACTATAAAGCAAGACCCTGTCTCAAAAACAAAAACAAAAAAAATTGCCTTTTCAACTACTTTTAAGCATACATATCAGCAGTGTTAATACTGACAATGTTGAAGGCCAGAACCCCAAGAACCTGGCATCTTGCAAATTTAAAACTCTACACCAATTAAACAAGACCTTCTTCCTTTCCCCAGAATTTATGGTCCTCTTAAATAAACTCAGTGTTACAGAACATCAAATATAGACCTGAGCCATACGTAACAACGTTTTGGACAGCGATAGACCATATCTACCATAATGGTCTCATAGGTTCTACCACATAGTGATGTCATAGCCATCTTAGACTGTAGAGTCACACTCTATGATATTCACATGACAAAATCAACCTATGGACACATTTCCCAGAACACATCCCTGTCCTTAAGTGATGCATAACTATAGTGAAAAATGGTGAATGAAAAGATATGTTTTCTAATGGACTTCAAATTTTACACTTTAGAGATTCTCAAGCTAATTGCATTATGTACTATACATATTAATTTACTCAATGGACATTTACTGACTATCTGCTAGTAGCTGATTACCTGGGTAGGGTCTGAAAATATTAAGATGAATACTACATTGTGACTGTTCTTAAGGCAGACAATAACAAATTTGGCAAAGATGTTCTCCTGTGAATAGAAACATATTTGAGGAAAGTCCTAGATAAATAAGACATAAAACTAAATCAGAAATGGGTTTATGGTAGAGTGGTGCAGTCAATCAACCCATGATCACTAAGCAAATCAAACTGAACTGATACCAATGACACTGTAATTATAAATAATAAGAATGCAGAAGAATAGGAACAGATTTTTCAACATGAATTATGGAAACAGGAAACTGCCAAAGCAAGAAAAATATTACCAAGTCAAAAAGGGATAATGAATCAGGTGGAATGGTTCACACAGTCTACATCATGCCAGGTCTCTGGTAGACTGAGACAGGAGGACAAAAAGTTTGAATTCAGCCCATGTCACTGAGCAACTTAGTAGAAACCTATCTCAAAATGAGAAACAAGGGGGATTCTGCATACATAGCTGTTGAGATCTGAAGTTCAACACCCAATAACTGAAAACAAAATGATTTAAAATCAGCTAGGTTTATAAATCAGTACAAAACTCCTGAGTTCAAACCCCAGTACTGAGCAAAAAAAAAAAAAAAAAAGGGTAATGGATGAATTTCAAAAAAACACTTATTTTTAAAAGGCACATAAAAATCCAATCCAAATCCCAATGATCTTAAAATTGTATATGTTTGTATATTTGTTTAGCATGTAATTCCTTCTTAAAAGAACACTGATGACTTTCCTCCTAATGGTATAAATATTTAATTACAGGCAATAAATTTATTTTATAATAATTAGTCTTAGTTTAGTTCAAGTGCATTTTATAAGAAAGGATACTAAAAAAAATGTTTTATTGTTATATACTACATGACAGCTTGTCTAGTTTCCTAGAAAACACTTGAAAAATACTTTTGAAAATTGTGCATTTATTATGCCTCATTGATGGAGAGGGAAGGTCAGGAAATAATGACCACTCCATAATGTATAGGGTAACCCCACAACACAGAGAATTGTGCTATTTCCTGTGTAACTTTCTAACAGTCCACTAGATATTCTTGTAGGTAAAATATATATTTATATTAACTGAGCCAGAACCTAACTCCATTCTATCTATAAGAACTTATTTTTTGCACTATTTTAGTATAAAGTAATATCTTGATTGTCAAACTCAATTCATTCCAAATTTGTGTTCAAACATTGAAAAGTTGGAGAACTAAACATATTTTTCATGTAAGAAATAATAGAAAACCAAATAGTGGTTCTAAGATCCAAAAATTATACTCATAAATTCATTTTTTCCAGGACTTTAACAAATTTCACAATTTCTTTAATTGAATTCTATATTGATACAATTTATATACAACTCAAAATCACATATAACATTGGGAAATTTGTACCAGTATATGCCACAAGTTAATTCTCATTTTTACCCATATCCCTACCCACTCCCCCCTCCTCCCCCCTTTATACATGCTCTTTTATTTTCTTTCTGTATCATATTTATTCCTTATATGTGATGAGGGGAAGGAACAAATTTCATAATTTCTTTATTTTGTTTAATTCTATCATGGTTCTGTCTTCCTCTTATCTTCCTGCTGATATCACTTTCTTTGGAGCCACAGTTATGATATTGTGTGCAAATGAAGCACAAAAAAGCACAGTGGTAAATGCTTTAACACACTAACATAAGCACTGCGTTGTCTGGGAGAAAGCAACCCTTAGAATAAAGCATCACCCCTTTGTCCACCAGCAAGACACAACCTCTGACTCAGTCTAGGCCTACATAAGTGTTTTCCAAGCAAAATTTTTGGTTCAACTATTACACAAATTTGCAAACACAAGCAGATTTATTTTTTCCAAACTTTGCTGTTCAACTAGTGGAAAGCTGAAGCTTGGAGCTATGTGACACTGTATACTAAAATTTCAGAAACAGAAATACGTTGACAATCAAAAGACAATTGTGATGTTTTCCTTGGAACTTTATCATGAATTATCTACCATTTTGGACATTAATTTTAAACATTATGTTATAAAAAAATTTCAACTTGTGGCATCACCAATATAAAACATCTTTATAGGCCTGTGCTTTCAGCCACCTTACTCTACTATTTCATTTAGACAGATAAATTTTTTATTTAGCTTTTATTCCAAAATGAGCAGTTGTCTTAACACTCTTGAAAAACCAGCTTTATTCATCAAAAGCAACTGTATCTAATCACTTCATTATATCTTCATATATTTAATTATTGAATACATGCAATTTTATTATAAATTACTTTCCTTTTACTTTTTACCACTATAGTTTTATATCATCTGTATGCTGAAGTTGTGTGTGTGTGTGTCTATACATGGTGTGTGAAATTATCTATGAATTTCACTTCACATGAAATACCTGAAGTCTAGGAAGGTGACAGACCTTACCCAATCTGACTTGCTATTTAATGGCAAAATCATAGAAAATGTCTTTATTCAACTCTGGCCATAAAGCAGGCTCTTTATGAGTCACTTGCAATATCTCCCAACCATTTTATTTTATAAAGATACACTGTGTGTGTCCACTGATTCTTGGCACTATGATAGATGTGATCAAGCTGAATGGTCTCTGCCCTTGAATGAAGGCAGACCAGAAAAACCAATGGCCACAAATGCATATATATGCACAACTGCAGCACAGAGAGAAAGAATCTAATTCAGCCTCAAGGGTTCAAGAACCTATTCCATGAGAAAATGACACTGGAACTGACTCTTGGTACTAACCCTTTCCCTCCTGAATTTCACATCAGGAACAGAGGAGAATAGATAAGTATGAATAATGAAGGAAGCCCACTTGCAGTCATAGATGAGCAGAATGATAACATGGGAGGAGCAGCCAGCAGGCCTCTACTAACCCAGTGTCTGCACATAGCTGTCCCCAAGTGCTGGGAAGAATATCAGACTGACTGCATGTAGCTGTATTCCATATCACGTTGATGGCAACACAAAGTCCAAATGTCACACTCTGGAAGTGTGAAGACATTTGTATGCAACTTAAAACATTTGCATGTCACAATGACACAGCAATCTGACCACGAACCGAAACCTAGCCTGACTTGTGCCCATGTTCTCAAAGAGCTCTTACAGGAATTCCCCTCCTGACTCCACCCAACCCAAGTTTAAACCTTCCATAAGCATCCTGGAAGCCACAAGCTCTGAAATGTGTTCATAATTGTCATCAGACTCATGGCACTGGCCAGAGCTTCTGGAAGAAGCCTCAACAGCTTTATGCTGACTCAGGTAGCCAGCCCCTCCAGAACTCATCAAATGATCCAGACAGCCAGGCATCTCCCAGCCTGGACATGCTAGTCACTGGACAAAAGTCAAGGAATGTGATGGCTGTAATAGTTGCCCAGGGTCTTTGCCATCACCACCACATTCCCAGATTCTTTGGATATGGCTGTGCAAGCAAACTGGACAAGCCATAGCTTCTTTGTGTGCTATTCTTAAGACCACATTCCAAAACCTGCACTGCAGTGCAAATTCTTCTAGAAGTTGAGATCACTGGTTAAGAAAAAGTCAAGTAAGCATGGATTAAATGCCCCCATCTTCATTTGAACCTGACTTTACCACAGCTTTCACTTAGATCCTTTCTTACAATGTCAACCATCCATAACCTGAAGCCACCCTTCTGGGATAGAAGACCGATGTATGGCCAAGGATATGATAGAAGGTTCAGGTCTTTTTGTGGGATAATTTAAACTGTAATTTAGTACAACATAAACAAATCACCCTGCATCTTGGGAATCTGAATTCTTTTAGCCAAGTCCTTCATCCTTCCCTTCATAATGAAGGCAAATTCAAGCTTGAGTGCTTCAGTTACTAAGGACATTGTTAGACTGTCTTGACCTCTCCTATTAGCCTCTCAAGAGTAAAATGAGGATAAAGTGGAGCAGAAATGTTCATAAGGTTTTATACACACACTCTCTCTCTCTCTCTCTCTCTCTCTCTCTCTCTCTCTCTCTCTCTCTCTCTCATTAGATATTCTTAAGCAACAGAATTTTATCATAAATTTCTTTTCTTACCCAGTGTAGCCAAGATGCAGATCTCTGGATCAGTATCTTATATTTCCACATCCTGAGAAGCCTTGGCTCTGGCACATCAGCTTTTATCAAGAAGGATCTTGGTCTAGACCTATACAGTTGTTCATATTAAAGCAACAGTGCTCTGCTCTCTGTCATCCACTGTCAGTCCCCTCCACAGATATTCAGAATGCCAACAATATGTTGTGCTCTGTATGTGACAAAGCAGTGCCCCCTAAAACACAGGAGGTCCATCATTTTGACTTCATACTCCAAATCTGGGTTTGCCCAGGAGCCTAGGGTCTCACCATGGGAGCTAAGGTTATAGAACGTTTGGTAGAAAAGCTGCTTCCTCTTGGTATGAGTTCTGAGACTAATGTGCATTTCTAATTAATTAGAA
Source organism: Thryonomys swinderianus (assembly GCA_004025085.1). Classification (NCBI taxonomy): domain Eukaryota; kingdom Metazoa; phylum Chordata; class Mammalia; order Rodentia; family Thryonomyidae; genus Thryonomys; species Thryonomys swinderianus. Next base: position 27,008 of record PVIC010017352.1, on the reverse strand, counting down.
AGCCGAATACTACCACACTGACAACATCTTGCCACAAGTTTCAATTGTAGCAACAGATTAGGGTCTTCACATGTCACCCCTTCCACTATTCTACTTCCACAGCCTTCCAAACCTTTCTCCTTGGTAGGTCTCATAAGTGTATCAACAGTTCCCTCTGAGTATTTACTGTGTGTCAGGCATGTGCTAAGAATTTTGCATTTAATCCTCTTAGCAACTGTTATCATCTGCTTTGTATAAAGAAGAAAAAAATAGCTCAAAGGATTAAGTAACAATTCCAACTTCACTTAATGCAAGTGCTGGAACCAGAATTCAAGCCTAAACTGACTCCAAAGACTCCCACAGATTGAAGAAAGTAAGTCTGACATGGTCTGGAGACTCCTTGTGTTTATAGCAATGAGAAGTTTCCCTGTTTTGGCCCATGCATGTTTGGCAACTGAATTGGCTTCCTTCTGGTAAAAATTCTAGTCTAGTCTCTGTGACTTAGAAAAACAGTCAGGTGTTAAATGAGCTGCTCAGAACCCAAGAGAGTAAAATTAATAAGCATAGCAGTAGCATTATTTTTTAAATGTCAGCAAAGTTCTAGGCATTGAAGCAAGAACTAATTGAGATCAGGCCACACACAAGGAGTGCCTTCTCCCCAGTGGGTCTCAAAGTGGTCTGCAGGCACTGCTGTAACACTCCTGCCGCTCCAGGAGCAGGTGGGCTCCAAACATCACTTGGAGGCATGCAAGACACGTCACTGAGATTCAGAGGGAAAGCCACCCAACTGGGTTCTCTATCTGTCCCATGAAATCTGATGTCCAAGCCACAGAAAAATAGACTTTGTGCCACCTCCCATGATAGGCTTTGTTATTTGAATGGAAGACCACCTCAAATGGCAGAGCATCATTCTTAGAAACTTGGCAAGGGGCCGCCCTACTCAGAACAAGTCTCTCAGGTTTCTGGCTGCTTCCATCTGAAGCTGGGAGAGGGAACTTCAAATTCTTCCATCAGTAAAGAAGACACTGCAGACAGGAAAAAAAAAAAGCCTCTTTGTGAAAGGCTTATTTGAAAGGCATGCACAGATGAGTTAGAATCTGGGACCGTGTCCAGGTAGAAGTCTTGCCTGGAATTCCTAAAGCATTCTTTCTCTTATTAAAATAATATAGGGAATCGGGTGGCTTGTTGCTTCTCCACATGCAGTCAATTTGGCTCATGCTGTGCGATCATTTAAAACCTGACCTCGAGTGCCAGTTTAAAAATCCTTTCATTCTGAGTATGTTTCCATTCCACACAACAAGCCCATAGCTGTTGCCTGCACTGCTTCTCCAGGCAAAAGTAACAGTAGAACCAAACCTCTAGCCAGAAATGATGCAATTGGCCAAGCTACTCAATGTCTCATTCATTGGCCCCCTCCCTTAGCCCTGCCCACAACCACCTCTAGATCCACGTTTCTGGTATCTCTCCTCTCTCACCAGGCATGCACATGCCTTTGTAGTCCAGGGAAGGTGTTTGCAGATGGCTGGAAGTACATGAAACTTGGCCCCATCTTGCCAGCACAGTAAGCAGAGTCATCTACATATGGGAAGACAAATCTTTCCAATGGATGACAGATGAAGGTGGGGGTCAAGATACAACCAGACATTTTAGAATCTCCCTCAACTTCCATTTTCTCCCAAAGAAGTGGGGTATAACATATGGAAAGTCACCATGTTTTGCATGGGGCAAACAGCCTTTGAAGATATAGCCAAGAGGAGTCAGTAAGAACGTCCAATGGTAAATATGCCATCCAGTAACCTGCAAAGAAGCATCGAGAAGGCACAGAGCACAGCACTGTCCCTTTCTGCTACCACAGCCAGTTCCTTGGCTGGTCTTTCCTCTGGTCTGCTGGACATCCTATTTTATCCAAGCCTCAGAGCAGATATAAAAGCAATTTTCCATTAACAGCATCCACACAGGAACAGCCCAGTCGTTGCAATCTCTGAGAGAAAGGCAATAAGATGGTGTTTTATTTTTAAGTAGGCCTGGAGATTTCAATGATTGCATTAAAATTTTAATCACAAACTCCTTAAGTTAGAAAGGGGGAAAAAAAAGCCCACAAAGGACTCATTGTAGAAGAGAGTTTCACCATTTGGAGTTCTTTTGTAAATTTATGTCAGATCACAATTTGCTGTCTGGGAAATGTAAATTAGTTATTAATGAGCCAAAATTCTAACATCAAAGGCTGTGCATCCCCATACCGAGAGAAACAAAGAGCTCTCACAGCACTATCAGCTGCTTGGTGTGAACTGGCTTAAATTTTGAGTCATTTTGCTGCCTTTTTACCAGGGTCACTTTTGCCAGTCTAATGGCACAGGGCACTTGCACCCCTGGATTCACCTCCACAAGCACAGCATGACTCAGAGTTCCATGCAAGAGGCAGCAGGAATACGCTGAGAAATGGCCTCTCCACCCAGCTCACTCAGCAGACCGTTTTCACAGCACACTTCATATTTGTAATACGACCTGACACAAGTAACCTGGGGTTGGAGATCTGTTTCTGAAATATTCTCTTATACTTCTCTTTATTTCTACAACCCTTTTTATTTCAGTTGAGACCAAGAACTAAGACATAAACTACACACACAGAATGAGAGAAAGGACAGCTATTTTTGAGTATGGAAACAGTAGTAATAGTTATACAACCAAAGTCCCACAGGCATTTGGAAAGGTTTATTTTTTCATCCTTTCCACAGACACACAGATCCATGTAGGCAGAGAACCAGAAAAGTATCCGAGTTTCTCACTTCCCATCCTCATCCTAGATCCATCACCCAGAACTTTATACTCCAGCCATGTCGAATGCATTTCAAATCTTCGAATCAGTTAGTTTTTCTCATCTAGGGACCGTCAAAAATAGTATTTTCTGGATCTAGAATTTATGTGTCCTCCCTGTCACCTGTTTAGCCCAATTTTGAGCTCTGAGCTTGGCCCGTGCTCTCCCCGCACATCCATCCTAGACTGTCTTCTACATTGGCTGTCCATCCTACACATACCATGTATCTCTTAACTTCCTAAAGCGGGAGTTTCATCACACTGTGGTGTGTTTAACTATGGACCTATTTGTTTGTGTGCTTGCCCAGATAAAGCTTATGAGACCTGGGACTGCCTTTTTATTCATTTTTATCTACTTCCTCTGGCTATTGAATACCCCAACACACAGCAGAAAACTAATATATGTTTGCTACATGACAGGCTGATGAATACCCACACAAATACCTCCTCCACCACTCTCCCAGAAAGAGAGCAGTTTCTTATTCCCGGACCATGACAGTGGATGAATGCCAGTCAGTGCTGGCACTAAGCATTCTCTTTTCTGAACATATCTTGGGAATACGGCATCCCACTCAAGGGATAAGTGTGCTTGGGTTCCTTTACTACAAGCAAACAAGACTCTGAGCCCCCTAGACAGTGCACACATCACAGGTATTTAGTAAGGCCATGGTTGACTTTTCTTAGCTTCATACAACACCTACTCAAATCAATGACCTTCTTGAGAAATCCTGCTTCCAAGGCCTTAAAAAAAAATAAAATTCTTTCCAGCCATATTTCTGGATAAAATTGCTGGCAGACCCCACACACAAGTGAACTGAAATTTCTCCATGTTTCTAGATGTACCTGCCCTCCCTTGCACACCCAGCCTCCAGAGGCTCCCAGAGAAGCTATTCTTCCTCTCACTCTTAATTCAAACACATTTTGGATTTTCTAAACTACCCTCCCATCAACTCAACCATCTCATTTACAAGCTTTTCAGAGTGTGATTCACAGAATAAAGTCAGAAACAGCCTCAAGAAAGAACCCTTCGGTAGCTTCATGCATCAGAGAAACAGCAAGAGATTGTTCCTCTCTTGGACTCATGGACACTGAGCTCCAAGCATCCCTGTGGTGCCCAATTCAAACTAAAGCATGTGATCCCAATAACAAAGTTAGGTCCATCTCAGACATGGCCCTCTGCACCACACACAGATACAACAGTAACAGTTAAAACATCATTCAAGAAAATAAAAAGCCCAGCATAAAAATAAAATAAATACCATAGAGAGTGAGATGTATGAAGCAATGTTCAGTGCTGAAGGCATAGGTCTGCTGGTGCACTCTGTAGAAGGCAGGCATTGGATGCTGAGAATTTCTCTTCTGAGGGACAAAGAGGATCTGAAACAAGTGGCCAGAGAGGATAGACTCAATACTCTACTTGCCAAATATCTGGTTTGTATCCTTCAGTTAAGGGTTTTGCAGAACATGCTTCGAAACGTGTTTGTTGCCTTTGACCCTCTCAGCTGACCTCACTTTGCTGATTTTAAGGCTCTCCGATATCAAGAATCTATCAATCTCCCACACAGATCTTTTTGTCTCAATGAATAGTGGCCTTCTCAAAGTTTATAGGGAAACTATCTAAAATGAAGTTCTCTCTGTTTCTGTCTCTGTCTCTCAACCTCTTTTTTCCCTTTCTCCTGTCTCTGTCTCTGTCTCTGTCTCTGTCTCTGTCTCTCTCTGTCTCTGTCTCTGTCTCTCTCTCTCTCTCTCTCTCTCTCTCTCTCTCCATCCTTCTCTTTTGCAAACACATAGCCTCTCTCTCCCTCTACAGTCTTCTCCTTTTTCTGTTCCTCATCTTCCACTGACCTAATCCCTGCCCTCATGAACCCCTTTGTCTTTACTGATGCCTATAACTGTCCCTCCTGTAGTCCCCCAATGTGGAGACCCAACAACAGATTTTCAGACTCCTCTTCATGAGTCTTTTCACTCTTCAACACCAAGTGCCTTTCCCTGCCAAGTGCCCACCCCTGCCAAGGAATCTAGAGGTTTCTTAGCTTTTTCAGCACTACAAATTTTCATTTCTTCTTCCCTAAATGTCCAGGTTCTGGTTTTTCCCCTTCTCTCTGTCTCTGAGTTGTGGGAATCTCCAGTGGTTCTCCCCTCAGCCTTCTTCTCTTATTTTCACGTCTCTCCTCCAAATTCTCCTCTGTAAGTGTGGATTACTCAAAAGTACCTCATCAGCCTCCATCTCACTCCTCACACCTGGAAGTTTTGAGAAGCTTCCATTTCAAATGCTCATCTGAATATGACGGGATTTTGCCCATCTTCCTGATGGTTACATTGGTCCCTATATTTGATAGAGACTGAAGCACAGAGTCCAGTTACTAATCAATACCTTTCTCTTTTGTATTCACTCACTGGCTTGCTTTTATGTCCAAGTTCACAACTTCTCTTAAACATCAAAATTACCTGTCACAACCATGGGTCCTGTTGAATTATTGACTTCTTATTGTAGAATAAATCATTTTAAGCATTTTAAAACCCCCCATATATCAAATTTACCTTATATCCAAATACAGCCACATGAATGGAAAACATGGAATGCTTTGTTTTACTACTTAAGAACTTTTAAGTGAATTTACCATGTTTTGCACATTTTGAATTCATTTTTAAAAATTTAATTGCTGCCAGGCATGGTGGCTCACGCCTGTAATCCCAGCACTCGGGAGGCAGAGACAGGAGGATTGCTGAGTTCAAGGCTTGCCTGGGCTACATAGTGAGCTCAGGGCCAGCCTAAACTACAAAAAAAATTGTCTCAAAAAAAATTTAATTGCTTTGTTTAGCTGAAATTTTTCAGCCCTCTCAATTTCCTGCTCTTCTCAATTTTCTTCTCTGATAGTGGTAAAATTTATTTAACTTTTAAAGGATTTTGGTAAATATTATATTTAGAGAGAAAGAGAGGGAGGGAGAGATGAAGGAGTAGAACTATGAGTCTAAATAAATATCTAAACCCCTATTGCTTTGTACAAAATTAAATAGATATGAACATACCCACATCTAAGACCTCATGTACCTAAATATTTTTAGCCATGCAGAGCAAATTCACTCTTTCTAACAATAATGCAAAGAGAGAAGACACAGCACACAAAATAAGTCCAGCCATACTACAAATCCATCCTGCCTGAAACTGAAGTCACCTCTTCCTCAACCATACAAACAGCCTTGCTGCACTTCCCTCCCCATTCCTGTCTCAGTGCACTGAGATTGTTATGACAAAAAATCTCAGAGTAGTTCAACTATATCTTTTAATACTAGCACACTGAGGATTAAAGTTGAACATGAACTTTTAGGAAAACACCATCATTCAAACTATGATATTCATCCACTACCACCACCAAAGAAAGCTGGAATCATTTCCCCTTCTACCTCTGCGACTGCCACAGTCTTAGCACCCATTCCCTAATACCTAGGCTCTGACTGCAATGCTTTCTTACAACTCCCCTTCCTAGTCTTCCATCACCACAAAACCCGGAATCCCCCAAACCACTAGTGAAGCCCTTACCTATTTTTCTATCAGTTTCTATTCACACATGCCTACACCTCCTCAAATAGCTCTTCAACCCAGGGACAAGAGGCAAGGTCAGCAAGTGACTCTCTCAGTAATAAGATTCCTATAAGACCCGTATACACCATAAAACCTCTGCAGAAATGCCTTGACGTAAGAGATAGTAGGAGAGATTTAGATAACAGAATAATGTGCTTGGAAAGTACTGTGAACCTTCAATGAAGGAAATATCTGGACTTACCCAGTCACTGTAAAGAAAGTGACCTCCCACTCAATTCTAGCGTGATTAGACTAGCATCAAGGGCTGGAGCTTTAGATACTTGATTTAAATAAGAACCTGCTAGGACTGGTCCTTTTGTCCTTATTTGCTCTCATCCAAGAACCAGATCATGATGTGCCTGATAATCAAGTCTTGCTCTTCACTGCACATAATTCTTTGGAATGGAAGTGATTCCGAACAGATGAACTATCCCATGGGGAAACTCAGTTTCTTTGTCTAAAGCTGCCCTGACCCTAAACTTCTGTAAGGTTTAATGATGAAAAATAATGTCTCCGGAATCACATAGACCTGGGCTCACTTCCAGTCCCTGATCTTTGCTAGCAGGAACTACCAGGAAAACTCCTTAATGTCATCAGTGTTGTTTCAGTAGTGGTAATAGTGACTATAGTAGTAGCAGTTAAACATGTTCAAAGCCGCAGTCTTTCCATCTGTAGAACTGGGCTAATAACATTTACTCCAGAATGTTGTAAGACACAATATGTGTAAATTGCAAGTAGCACACATTACTGATGGTAGGAATCATTGTTATTTTTTGATGGCCTTATTATCTACACAAGCAACATATCATGTGCAGATGTGCAGTCTCATCTCTTGAGCAAGAAATTCATAAAGTAGTTTTTTGGCCCATCAGTCAACCAGTTGTGTGTGTCATAACATCTGTAAATACTGATAAAACTAGATTCTAGTATCACTAAGGACTAGACCCTGGATTCCCTGAGAAATAGGATATCTTGTGGTTTGAATCATGTACTCTTTTTTTAATTGAATTCTTTATTGGTACAATTTATATACAGTTCACAATCACACTCAACACTGAGGAATTTGAACCATATATGATAGGAGTTAATTCTCATTTTTACCCATATGACTACCCACCTACAACCCCCACCCCTTATATACATGCTATTTCTTTTTATTTCCGAATCATATTTATTCTTTCCCCTCATTACATTCCCCTACCACATTCCCTTTGAATACATGTATTCTTAAGACAGAAAGCCTCAGTTCTGCCACCTAGAGACATTTGGTCTCACTAAGCCTCAGCTTCTTCATCTGTAACAAATGATTAATGGTCACACACACAATATAGGAATCATGTGAAGATTAAATAAGATAATATAAACTTCACAACATTTCCTTGGGTAAGTACCACCAGGATCAATTACCACTTGACAGAACAGGAAGCTAACATTTAGAGAAGTTAGGTTATTTACTCTAAATCAGACAGAAGTTGGTAAGGCCAAAATTTGCATTAAAACTATTTGACTTCCAAACCAGATCCACTTCTTAGCCACATTCCACTGTCCACATGCACCCTCTTGTCTGTAGCATTGGGTTTTTTTAACCCAAACCTTTTGGTATACTTTAAGACCCATGAGAACAGGAATTATGCATCTTATTTGCCAGCATCTTTCTTTAGCATATTTTAGGCACTGAAATGTTCCTTAAACCAAAGTTGAATGGCCCAATCAAACATATGAGTATTTATATGCATAAAAGTAAATCAAGATGGGTGACACAACAACAAAAATTTTTTTTCAAATATTCTCAGTCAATAAAGGAATTAATAAGAGGATAAAAAGGACTGGGAAGAAGATAACAGTTTTGGATTTGTGTAACCAAATACCATTAAAATCCTTTAAGAGAAAATGGTGGGAGAAGATAATATCACAGGCCATGAAAGGTGAGAGGCAAGGAGAGAAAATACATAAGAAAGGCAGCAGCCAGGCACTGTTCACTCATTTGAAGGCTGTTCCTGTGCTCAGAAGGGATTGTGCAGAGGTGTCACTAGAAAGAAAAGGATTGTGTTTGCTTTTTAGAAAACAGGATAAACCTGACTGTGTTTCCAGGAAGAGAAGATCCGCTCTCCAATGGGAGAGAGAAGTATTAAGATTTCTGTAAAGGAAGATAATCACTGAAAAAAAAAATGCTCTAGAAGAGATCAAAGGGACCTAAAGTTATTCAGACTGTGGGGTTTATGCCAGTATTTTGGGATGAGGTGGAATGGAATTAATGGAAATTGTTGAAACATAAAAGACTTTAAGAGCGTGTGTGTGTGTGTGTGTGTGTGTGTGTGTGTCCATGTTTGTGTATGTGATGCTTTGCACTGGATCATTGTATGATGTCTATTTTTTACTGTGAGTCATGGTCCAAGTATGTTCAGAACAGTGGTCTTTGGTACAAAGATTTACATTCTCTATGAAAATCTCCATTACTGTTGGCCATAGTGCTGGACGACTGTTCAAACCCTGTTAGAACTCAGGTAAGCTCATCCACCCCCATCTTCTTTCCTCCTTCTCTACTTCTTTTTTGTCCTTCCTTTACTAGACATTTATTATGTATCTATGACACTCCAGATAGTGCCTGAAAGTTACCCAGAAATGTACCATTTAATTTTCTGTCATAAAGTTGTCTTACACATAATCTTTACCTCAAAAAGCTTAAGGAGTAGTGCTTCCCACTTAGTTAGAAGGACTTTGGACCCTGAGACCTTTTAGCACACAGGGCTGGACTCACTTCCCTGGTCTTTGCTTTACAACACTGCACCCCAGCCGACTGCCTTCCTCCTCTACTTTTAAGACCACTGTCTTCTCTCAGATCTGGATAAATATAGTCTCTTTATGATTAGCCTTTGAATCTGATTATCCTCTAAAACACTGACCCTTCAGCTCATTATTCTGACCTCTCTGACTCCAGCCTCAGGTCCCACCACTAGTCACCAACCTGCCAAAGCTGCTGCCCAGGGGCATTGAATAGAGTCTCCTGGCCCAGACAGTATAAAGCACCTGTCCCCCCGCCACCACCATACAAGAGCATGGGGTCTCAGGGAGGCATCAGGAAAAGGTGATTCCCAAGCTAATTTAGCTCATTTCAGGACACAAAAATTCCTAAGAGTTGCTCTCAGTTGCTGATGTGGCAAAAGCCCTAAAAGATGGTCTGGTGGTTACATTCACCAAGTTGACGTGAAACCCTGAATGTACAGGTAGCTATATTTGGCCTTCCATTTAAGTCAGGTTCTTGCTTTTCCAATTTTTTTTTCCATTGGAGATGGTCCTTTCAGTCGTGGTTTTTACTTTAGCCATTCACATCCAGTGTCTTCAATGTGACTTCTTGCACTGAGCTAATTAAAAATGAGAAAGCTGGGCTGGAGGGTTAGCTCAGTGGTTCCAGCGCCTGCCTCGCAAGTGCAAGGTCCTGAGTTTGATCCCTGGCAACCACATACAATGCTGGGCATGGAGACTCACGCCCACCAACAATCAATACCACATACCACAGTGCTGGGTGTGGTGGCTCACGCCTGTAATCCCAGCACTCCGGAGGCAGAGACAGGAGGATTGCTGAGTTCGAGGCTTGCCTGGGCTACATAGTGAGCTCAGAGCCAGCCCGAACTACAAAGTGAGACCCTGTCTCAAAAAAAAAAGAGAGAAAGCTTTCTATGGCAGAATCTGGAAAGGAGAAAATCTGTAAAATATTTGATGTTTTAGAGCCACTGGAAAGAAAGAGGAGAATAGCTTGGAAAGAGCACAAGAAAAAAGCTATTTCCAAGATCATACTGAGTCCATGAGATTAAGAATTCACCCAATTTAAGTAATTCATAGCACTTGAGATACTTTATGAGGGGCTCAGGGCCACTAGTGGATGAAGGAAGGACCCCAGGTACCATTTCCTTTTCAATCTCTGCTTACACTGGTTTCCCATGTCAGCTTCTGCATGAGGTTTAGTCTGAAAAGATGATTTTTTACTACTTTAATAGCAAAAACATGCAAAGAATTATACTACACTATAATTTGTGTGACATTAAACTGAACCCTATTTGTATCAAGAGAAAAAAATACTATAAGCAGATGTTAAACTAAACTGCTTAACAATATGGATGTTGTTTGACCAATCAGAGGAAAGCTTACTAATGTCTGAGAATTACTTGGAAATCTATCCAGAAAATAAGATAAATTAGTGGATGGATGAGAAGGTGAGTAAACTAGCTCTTCTGCAATACAGTGAAACATTAATAGTAGACACTAGGTAGTAGGTTGACAGGTATTATTATTGGTATTTCAACTTTTCTGTGTTTTTGTAATTTCATAATTAACTTTTGGGGGCAAGAGTTGACACTAGATGTAGAAGCTCCACTACATATTTTTTATACCTTGTTATAACAAGGAAAAAACAAAACCTGATGTGGTGACTGTGGGAATATAAGACACAACCTCAAAGGTTTTTCCTGATTAGTTATTTATTCGTTAATTTTTAATTCCTTCCAGAAAACTGCTGTTTAATTGAAGCATCTCATATTTCTATAGTGTAATAATCTTTTATGTAAGTAAGTAGAGAAGTTATTTTACACAAAATGTTTTTGCTTAGTCCAAACATAGTAATAAGAAGAGTCAGAAAGTATTATAAAGACAATGAAGTCCATAGGGCTATCTATGGACAGTAAACTCACATCTCTCTGTTCCTGGGTAAGGTGATAATAACAAGAGAGGGAAACATCCCACAAATGGGTTTTTATAATGTTTGGAAGTCCCTGGTAACATTATGAGATACATCTTGACAGACAGATTGTCAGGACAGATTGTTGGAGGAGAAACGCAGAATGGTAAGTACAGTTTAATACTATTTATGTCATAGGCACACCTACACACAAAACAAGTTACACTACCATTCTCCATAAGTGCATATGTGTATATATAAATGCCTAAAGTATAAAATGGGTATAGAAGGGTGTACTCTAGTCCAACAGGGACAGTCATCTTGGGGAGAGGAAAGAAGGCACAGGACTGGAACAGGATTTATCTGAACGTCCCCTTGTGTCTATGGCTATACCAGCCTGAATGCTTTGGATTTCATCTGTATGTCCCCTTGTGTATAATGCTTTAATGCTATACAGCAAATCTATTGCCATATGAACTATAAGAACAGCTTCCCGGCTGGGCGTGGTGGCTCACGCCTATAATCCCAGCACTCAGGAGGCAGAGGCAGAAGGACTGCTGAGTTTGAGGCTTGCCTGGGCTACACAGTGAGTTCAGGGCCAGCCTGAACTACAAAGTGAGACCCTGTCTCAAAACAAAAGAATTTAAAAAAAACAGCTTCCCAGAGGTGGGAGACCATGAATTCTAAGTGAGAACGCCGAGGAAGAAAGGTGAATGGAAATAGTGCATTAGGAAGATTAGTTAGGAGAGTTCCAAAAGGTAGATGAAGAGAGAAATGTAAAGGATCTTGAACTCACAGCTAAGGAAGGGACACTTTATTAAAAGTCATGCCACAGGAAGATATTTTAAATAGCAACCCGTAGGATGGATTTGGCAGGAAATTAGTTAGAATCTATGGCAAAGCCTAGGTGAAAAACAAGACCAGGACTGGGAGAAAAAAAATTGAGATGAGATGGAGAAAAATTTTAAATCTATCAGATCAGGAAACAGGTAGATTTTTTCAAAAGATAGATGAATGATCCCTGGTACTGCCAAAAATAAAAATAAAAATAAATTTTAAAAAGAAGATGACAAGAATTCAAGATTTCAATATTATGATTGGTATAATGATGGCAAAATACAGGTCTGGCTGAGCCAACTGCACTGCATGCCAGTTTCCTAGGTTCTGAGAGAGCCCTTGGCACTTGGTAGACTAAGTTGAGACCAAAGTAAGCATTGAGCTGAAGGGCATGCCACAGCGGGAGATTGCCCAGTCCTCTCCAACTCTGGGCCCCTCCTCTGACAACCATAAACCAATCACCAATAGTCACCGCAAACCCCTCCCACTGCTTGTGCTGTATAATGCCCTACACTTCATTCATTAAATGGAAACATTCCAGAAACCTCCCCAAGGTCTGGTATGCATGTGTGATTCTGCACCTCACCCTCCCATGTGCAGCTCTGTGAGGACAGCAACTGGTACCCAAACATGGGCCCCTCAGGTAACCCTTTCCCTCACCTCTTGGGTGAGTGCCCCCACTTTTTGGGGAATTCCTCCTCCTTGCAGCTCATCAGGCTGCTTCTTTAACGTGTTGGGCCTGCTTCCACCTTCTTTCCACCAACCTTACCTCATAATGGGAAATATCCTCGACTCCTCTGTGCAATCCCAAGATGGTGGCATCGCCTCTTCTCTTCCACTGACACCCAGTCACCGCCCCCTTATGGATCACCTGCCCCTCCTTCCGCTCCACCCCTTAAACTGCCCCACCTGCCTGCCTTTTCTGACCCTCACTCCCAGCCACCAGAGGTGATGGCAAAGGCAACGTGGGGCTGTGGCTCCTACTGATGCTGCCACTGCTCACCGAAGCCACTCTGGGCTTCTACCTCCCAAGGGACGCCTACTGGGAGCTACGGTACTTGGACCAGCCAGCTGGGACACACCTGCTCTACGTGTATGTCCTGCGAGACAGGCCCAGAGAGGTGCCCAGCTTTCACCTGGGCCAGCACTCCCATGGTGTCTACCACAAGCCGCTTCACAAGAACAACTGGATCCATGTGGAGGACACTGGCCTCCTCTACCTCAACCCAATCCTGGACCACAACTCCTGAGAGCAGCTCAGCCTGTGGAATGGTGGCTCCCTACAAAAGATGTCAAGCCCTACATCACCACCTGATCTGCCAATCTGCCAAATGAGGAGGCTCTCACTTCAGCAATAGCCCAAAAAGTATCGATGTCACCCAGCACAATGATGCCCCAGTAAGACCACCTGGAAAGACACAAAGGACCTCCATGACCAAGCTTGTGCTTTGGCCCCTTTGTGAATCCCCCACCCCACACCAGGGCCAATGCTGGTCCTCCTATTTGCTGCACTCACTGCCAACTCCCAAGCTTTGGTCGTGTAAGAGCCCTAGTTCCCAACCCCCCTCTTCTAGTCATGATTGACTAGAACTCCTCCCTTCCTCACCTCCAGCAATGCATCCACCCTGAGTTTCCCATTGATACCACATGGAGTACTTCTGCCTCTCCTTCCTCTGTCTGCTTTTCTGCTTCACCTCCAACCGACTCACTTCCAACTGCTGTTAATCAACTTGCTCACAATACTGTGCATGCCCTTAGACAAACTTCAGCACCTTTCCATGATACCCCTGCTGCCACTGTCAACCTACAGTCCCAAATGGACTTAGTCCTTCAATATGGTTACCTTTAATAATGTCTGGGGCTCCATTTGGGAGGGATTCACAATGGGCTAGTCCAAGTTAAGTTCATAGACTCGCAGGCTAATTTTAGGGTCACCCTACCTGACCAAACCCATAAAAATGTCATGTGGTTGGCAGAGACCATTGGGTCTAAACAGAGGGGAGGACATGATGGTGAAATCCAGGTCTGGCTGAGCCAGCTGCACCACACACCAGTCTCCTAGGTCCTGAGAGAGCCCTTGACCGTCAGTAGACTAAGTTTGGACTAAAGCAAGCATTGAGCTGAAGGGCACTCCAAGGCTGGAGATTGCCCAGTCCTCTCCAATGCTGGGCCCCTCCTCTGACAACCATAGACCAATCCTCAATAGCCACTGCAAACCCCTACCACTGCTTGTGCTACATAACACCCTATACTACATTCATTAAACGGAAGCATTCCAGAAACATCCTCAGGATCAAGTGTGCATGTGTGACTCTGCACCTAACCCTCCTATGTGCAGCCCCTCGACAACAACAGTATAACATTGGAATCAGAGACAGAGTTTTTAAAAAGGAGTATGCAAATACTGATGAGCACAAAATTCTGCCTCAGACATGGAAGTCAGTGAACAAGCTAATGTGTACAATGCACCAGCTTCGTACTTGGCACTTAGGTAATGCTTAACATCAGTTATAATAATTGACAAATATGTTTTGGCAATACTTACCTGTCAACCACAACTGCATGCACTTTTTATCTATTAAAACTTTTAATCCACTCAATGATTTTATGCAACAGGCATTATTACCATGCCCATTTGGCCAAATAACATAGGATCCTGAGGCTCTTTGCCTGAGACCCTGTTGGCAGAGAGCTGGCAGGTCAGGCCATGCATCCCTGCAGCCTAGCCCCAGGCCCCCAACTGCCTTTAAACAGATGAGAGCAGAGGTGCAGTTACTAAGAACCAAGAGTCATTATAAGAACACTTACCGTGTCCAAGCTCCATGACAAGGGTTGTCCTCACACCATAAAACCATGTACTACGAGAGTGATAAGTTGTAACCCCATAATATGGGAGTAAATGTTTCAGCACTTAATGTACAAACCATATTTGAAAGGGAAAATTATTTTAAGTTGTTTGAAACCCAATTGATTGAAAAATCCAGGTTAAACACGAATCTCTTAACAGTGCCCATTTGTTGGGGGCAATGCATACTGAAATGTCTTTACAAACTTGTTTTATTGGCAGCTCCTTTCCTTCCCTTCTCTCTCAGGAAGCCTGCTGGGCTGGGCTGGTGCTTTCATGTTCATCATCTACCCAGCCCAGACCAGCAGTTCTATAGCTTCATGCAGATGCAGGAAAGCTCTGGCTCTAGTTTCTTTATTATGAGAGCAAATGTTTTACTTCCTTCCTTTCGAGATCCACATTCCATCCCTGTTATAGAAACATTTCTTATGAGACAAGATGTGATTGTTGGGAAAAGAAACTAGTAGGTATTCCATCATAAGGTATAAAGGCTGAGCTTGGTAACAAATATGTGTGAAATTTGGTGACCCGCTGGCATCACAGGTTGACCAGAGCCATGGAGCCGGAAGAATCTTTCTCAACAGACTCTGACCTCTGCTAGGTAAAGCTCACCTTTTAAATTCCTATCTATTTAGCTATTTCTTAGAGATTAACTCATGTACTAGCATTTTAACAACCTCAGAACACTTTGCCGTCAATGCTGGTAGTTAAATTGACGGGGCGCTCACCATGTGCCAACCCCTCCTCTGCGTGCTTGACGTCAGCTCAGCCATTGATCCCTCAGGCGAACTCCTTGAGATAAATCAGAGATTTCTGCTTTGCAGATGAGGAAACCAAAATAGAAAGAAGCTAAGTGATTTTCTAAGGGTAACCACAGGCCTAATACAAGCTCTCAGCCCCAGAACCCAAGTCCTCTACTACTATGAGATATTAGTTTTAAAATAATCAGAATTACTATCCTTTTTACTATTATAAAACACAATTTTTATATCCTGGATTTCCTTTGCAAAAACAAACTTTTCTTGGCATAACAAGAGACCAAAAATTTAAACAGAATGAATTTCCCTCAGAGTGTAAGGTAGTCAAGGAGCAGGCCCACACTCCTGCTCCTCCTGCCTGAGGGCACACTTTGTTAGACCCTTGCTACTCTCCTGTTATCTTTTTTTAATTGAATTCTTTATTGGTACATTTTATATACAGCTCACAATCACACTCAACATTGGGGAATTTGTAACAGTATATGACACAAGTTAATTCTCATCCTCTTAGGACTGTTTTTTTCCTTTTGTAATACTTTTATCACCATTCTGCTTCAGATGTTTATTTCTGTGTGTCCTAGTACCACTGCCAAAATTTTGAAAGCAAAAACCCTATCTTATTTGTATTTATTGTTGAGTGATAACTACAATAGTAATTTTTAAAATAACCCAAAAAAGTGTAGGGAATTTCTCTGTGCCAGAAATGAAGTACTCTACATATATGTTATCGGTTAAGCCTTCCACCAACTGTCTAAGAAACTATCATTTTGCTCGGTGAATATTTGACACATGCCAGGTGTCTGGTAGTCTAGCAGACTAAGGTGTCATAGCTTTAAAACCTATTTCCTTAAAACAGATTAATTATAAACTTCTAGAGGGAAAACTAAACAACCAGGGATCTCTAGAAGCTGAGAAGCCTGGGCCACTTATAGAGTGAAAGAGACTCATAATAGATTAAAAAATGAAGGCAAGTTACACAGACCCATGATCACTGTTAGCCCATCTCCGCCCAGAAACACTACCAAGACTGTGACCATATAACTGGATGTGCCTGGGACAGTGTCAACTAATGCCTATTTTCCTGATGAAATGAATGGCGAATACAGCCTCTTTAACTATCAAAAGTCTTCACAGTTGAGGACAGATTAACTAGTCAGCCCAGTCAAAAAGTCTCAGTGTGAATGTAGTATACTAGGCCAATGGTCTTTCTGGAACCTCCTGTCCCAGCCTCACTTTGTACATAGAGACCATGGTATATGTGATTCTGTGATTTGTGACACTCTTCCACTTTTTAAATTAAAACTTTTAAATAAAATATAGTGTTTGCTACTGGCAAGAGGCCATTCGCCACATGAAGGTCAGCAGAATGATGTGCAAAGGAACCCTGGACCAGGAACGTCCTGACGGCAACAACTTCATAGCAGCCTTGACTTGCCCTTCAATACACTTAGCTGCATTTGTCTCTATGCTTCTTATAAAATTAAAAGTGACCACTGGGTTCCATAGAGGCAATAACACTAGCCTCCTACATTATATCATGAATATGTCTGTACATGCTGACATATGAGGTTGGCCTATGATCATAAAGACATATATCTGTGTGTATCACATACAATCATTATGAAAAAAGACAATGGAAAATGGAAACATTGTGGGTGCTTGTGAGGTGAGGTGAGGTGAGGAGAAAGGAACATCCAAGGCAGGAAGAGGAATGTCAAAAACAGAAGGAAAAATAATTTTAAAGATTACACAAAAAGAAGCAAACCATAAGATGGCTTTTGTGCACCTATGGAAAGTTACATAGTGTTACTAGGAAAAATAGGCAAAGTGCTAGCTTAGGGTTCAATCTGCTAATGCTCCATGGCAATATTGTTGTTTTGTTTTGTTTTTCCCAAATTGTAGCACCTTCAGCACCAATAATTCTGGAAAAAAAAACAAACTAACAAACCAGTTTGGCTTCCAACTCTGACTGCATGACTTAGCTGGGTGGCTCTGAGAAGCATTTCTTGGCTTCAAGTCTGGAGAAGTTTATTCTCAACTGTCTCAGACAATGATGAGAGCAGATCTAAGCACAAATTTTGCACAGCCCCCACGCTCAACCAGACACCTCTAGACACAGTGGTCACTACTGTCACTCTGCTGGCAGCATAATTGAAGCCATTGTCTTTGGTCTGTTAAGCTTTGTTAGCTCACAAATTTTATGTGTTCATGCATATACAGAAGAGCAAAACAAAAATATTCTCTACCAGTTTTTGGTCAATGCAGATACTTTTTCATATCATAAATTTAAAGATGTGAACACTACTCCATGCTCTTTTAATATTTCGATGTATTAAAATATTATTTTAACAGAGATTAGACATATTAGTCTGCAAAAATAGAATATATATTTTATTGTGTTTTAAGCCTATCTTATCAATAGACCACAAATATCTTTCTAGGTTTGTTCATAGAAGGCCACTATGCCAATCAGCTACTGTCATAGTAATGATACATAACAAATTGCTGCCAAATTTAGTGACCCTCACCAACTATCTTTTTTTTTATTCACTCATATTGAATATTTTCCTTGAACCAGAAGCCTAGGGGCCCATGTTTTTGCAACCGTGGCAGCCGCTTCAGAAGAGAGCAAGGAAACATATAATGAATACCTCAGGGCTCAGATGTGGCACACTGTCACTTCTGTCTCATCTCACTGACCAATGCAAGTCACAGGACTAACTCCAATATGAGCAATACGAGGACAGCATGGAGCCATCAACAAAGGGCATAATGGGGTGAAGGTGGCATCGAAAGGATATAGTATGCTCTAGTTGAATGTATGATACCTTATTTAACCACATTCTTACTGCAAAAATTAGGATAAGCCCAACTAAGAGTCATGAAAATTACATTCTACAAAGCTGCTCTTGAATCCTCACAGCGGTTCTGAAGAGCGATTACTGCTAGACATCCCATTTAAGAGCTCAGACATCACTGAGCTATAGTGCAATCAGTAATTTGTCCTTGGTCTTTCTTTCGTAGAAGAATCCAGCATAACTCAGATGCAGTTCTTAGTGCAGCCTCATAAAATCTTCTCTGGTTGGTGCTGGATCAGATTTGTCTCCACCAAAAAACTGTGAAAACCATGCATCTTGTCCTAGTTCCCTTTGTCTGGTTTTCCAGGAAGCCTGCAGCCAAATTTAAGTCTCAATCAAAGCAAATTATGTACAATTAGCATATCCATACACTCATTAGCTTTGCTTCTAATATTTCATTTCTTTTTCCCTTGACCTTATTCTAATGCCCTTTTTTGCAAGCTTCTTTGATTGTTAAAAGAAAAAAATCAAAGCATAATTAATTTGAATTGTAAAACTGTCAGAGTGTCCTCACTGAATATTCAAAGTACTGAAGACTTTTAGACTCTGACTATGAACACTCAGTACCTTGGACTCCACTTCTCATGTTCTAGTACTTTCTGGAGCCTGAGTTCCAGAAGTCACACTCACTGTCACCAAATAAAACAGAAGAAGAAAAAATAATGCTAAGATGATTCCATTACTCATTAACTGAAACTCTGGTCACAATGTAGTAGAGAGAGAAAGTTATTAGAATGGTGTTCTTCCCTATTTGCTTAGACTAGAGAAAGTCTAGAATAGTATTGGTGACCTTCAACATCAAAGAGCAAAAGTCCATCCCTGGAGCAACTAATGCTGCCATTTTTTGAGTGCATCCTGAGTCTTGATTATACACAGGCAGACTACCAACTGCTTCACTTTCCTTAACCTTGCCCCCGCCTCAGGTCACCCGTTTCTTTATCCCATAAACACACCTTAGCTATCCTCAAGGAAGGGCCTCCTATTCCATCGTGTTTTGTGATCTCATGAATAAACTCTCTTGCAAAGCTCATTACTTCAGTGATTAGTCCACTGGGGTAGACAAAACAGGCTTCTTTCAGTAAATTACAATATGAAAAAGTATAGAGGGAAATCACCAACAATTTGAATCTTTCAGAAATGGATGCTTCTTTTTAATAAGTTACATCAAGTTTAGTTCATATTTAAAGAGCCTAACTTAATTGGTGGAAAGTAAAGAATGGAATTATTTTGCTTCACTAGCATTATCAAAACCAGGTCTTTGCATCGGGCAAGGAGAAGACAATAAGGAGCTACGATATAGAGTACAGAAGTATGTGTGTTCGTTTCAAAGGACATTTGGTGGGCTAGATATGATCAAAATACATTATTTGCTTGGAAGAAAGTATCACAATGAAATTTAAGATTTTTAAAATTAATATGTGCTAATAAAAAATACATGTTGGAAAAATAAATCAAAGGATACTTTGAACTTTATGCTTTGAGGCTTCATATTCATTTGACAACAGCACTTGATTCATTCCATTGCTTCTTTATTTCACTGCAAATCTGCCTCCTGTCAAGAGGTTTTAAGAATGCCTATTAAGGGAAGATTTGGAAAGGAAGGACCACAAGGGGACAGAGTATTTCAAATATGCACCATACATCAGCTTCCTGCTCAGCTCTGCATTCCATGAGAAGCCTCTTCCCAGGGTCCGTCTCCATTCTCTGACTATACCTGCTTGAATTCATAGACTCCACCTCTGATATTCTAGAACCCTGATTTGTTTATTCTCATTTCAGATTATCAACACTTTGGTCAAATAGTGTCTAGGACAACTGTAGACCATTTTAATAACCTGTTTCTCATTCTTTTTTTTTCCTTCTGATATTCTAAAGCAATTTATGAAAGAAAACAAGATACTGACAATAAAGAAGGTTAAAATATATTCCCATTTAATTGCAATATCTCCTTATCCAATAAATGTAAATGTATTGCTCTTTCATCCTGAAATAAGGAACTGTCTGAATACTAATGATAAGGAAGAAAGCCACCATGGCATTGATGAAGGGACCAAGCTTGGCATTTTCACTTTGTGTCATAACTTCTGTCAAGTTCACTAAACCCCTCTACCACCACTCCCCTCCAAGACCCAGGTCCTAGGTCTTGATATCCCAAAAGAATCTGCACTGGGCAAGGGAGAATTTGGTGGCTCACATTTAAATTTTAATCTCATCACTGTAACTAGTAATTCTATAAAATGAAATAAATACACATGTAAAGGCCCAAAAAAAGTATAGTCAGAAATATCTCACAAAAAGACACTTTGCATATGAGTGTAAAGATGTGGATCTTGAGACCAGAGGTCTAACTCTTACCACCAGACAAATGTGACTTTGGGCTGGCTGCTTAACTTCTCACAATTCACTTCTGTGAGTTAAAATAAGGTTATGTGAATAAAAGTGCTCTGTAAACTTACACATCCATTAAATTAGAGACTCAAGTGAAGATAGAGCAGTTAAAAAAGCACTGATCCTGTGCCACCACATAACATATGAACACCAATTTTCATTTCAGTAACACTATTTCAGACCCTGTACACTTAAAGCCTCCACCTTTCCATTCAATTGCTTTTGTATATTTGGTGCAGCTCTTTGGGCCAAAATACTGAAGCACTGTAATGCTATCTGTGATTTCTCTATTCACCAGTATTTATGACCCTCCAAGGAAAGAAAAAGAATGATTATGTTTTGGATAAAACAAAATGGATTATGCAAAACTATGATAAACTATCCACTCTCCAGGGAGTCCAGTGTCCTTAAGAGATACCCCGAGGGCTCAATTGCTCTATTATCAGGCTCAGTTCTATTGCACCCATCACATTAATCAGGTTAAAACTCAGAGGCACCTGTTCGATCTGGCTATAAATTCTTCCCATTTTTGCTTCTCCAATTAGAGACAATCTTATTCTTACAGAGACATTGAAAACGTGTGTCTAGGTTTGGACTGCTCAAACCTGAATGGGGATAGGTTAAAAAAAAAATAAGACAATGAGCAAATTTCAGCCCTTGACCCCCAAAAATAGGTGGGCTAAAGGCAGCTGAACTCAAGAGAGAATAGCTACCACCCAAAGGTGACCACACTGCCTGAAGCCTAGACCAAATTTCCCAGAATGGGAATTTGGAAGCAGAAAACATTCCTAGTCCTAGCTGGGAGCTTTTCCTATCCCTGGACAAATAGGGAGAGGGAAACTATGGTTTGGATCTGGATGGAGTCAGCAGTTCACAGTAGCAGAGATAGGGTATGATGGTAGGTTAATACCCTGATGCTGAGGCTAACCTCTGGTTGGACTTTAATCTCTTACATTTAATCTTTACAGGCAAAAGGTTTTGGATATCTCAGCAAATCAGATAGGCATGTTAGCTAAAGCTCAAGCAATGTGCAAATGGATTTAGAGGGGCAAAGTTCCAGAAGATAGAAAATCCAGGTAGGAAGCTGAGCTAAGATTTCAAAAGGAAGCCAGTGAAGATTTGAGCCCAAGGAAGGTCAGCAGCCTTGCTCCAAAGTGGAATATCAACCCTAAATCTTACACAAATACACATGGACTCAGAGACCAATGTCCATGAGAGCCTCCTCCCATGTTAAGTAGGAAGAGTTAAAGAAACCTGCTGAAAGTTTATAACAGAGAATGTCACATTCCTTATGTTTTATTGGTATGTTAGCAATTATCTCCTAAAAAATTAAGAGGTAATTTGTGACAGATTTAATGTTGAATTCTTATAATTCTAATGAAATCAAGATTCATGTTAATGACAAATATAGAACTTACTATTGATCCCAATGATTACCTTTATTAATAGGTAAGCATCTTAAAAGAAAAACTGGTAGTAGTCTTTAAGTAAATCTTTTGAGCCAATAGAACTTATAATAACTATTAATACTATCAATAGTTTAATATTTAGTATGCACATAAGCTAAGCTACAAGGATGTTTATAAATCTTATTTTTATTTATTGGCAAATTAAAGTTTTATAAATATATACATATATTGTTCAACATCATGTTTTAAAATATATGTACATTGTAAAATGGCTGAATCAAGCTAATTAACATGTGCCTTACTTCACATATTTATCAGTTCTTTGCATAACAGCCTTAATTTTAATTTCAAAATTTTAAAATAATTGTTAAAAAAGAAGTGATTAGTAGAGGAAATTGTAATGTATTCAAAGAACACTTTTTATAAACTAAGACTAATGCTGTAGAAATGTATTATTTAAATAAAAACACTTTTATACTGTTTTACTAAAAATCAAATTATCAGTTATGTATCATATGATTTTTTGTTGCTTAAAAAAATGTTATAGAGAAACCTCTAGAAGTATATACATTACAGTAACAGAGAGGCAGAGGAGTATAAATTACCATTTAGTTTCCATTGCAGAATTTTCTGTGGATGCCTCTTTCCTCTAGCATGAATGTGCATTGCTCAGTTATCATTGTAGAGAATATGCAGGTAGATTTCTAACCATGAATGTGAGAGTTCAGGAGTGAGACAAGGAGCACCTTAACTGGGTCCCAGGAAGGCAAAGTTCAGGACTTGGAGCGAAGGCCAACATCCTGAGCTCAGCCACTGTGAACCTTGCTGAGCCGCGTAATCTCTTTCTGTTTCCTCGTCTACGGCATGAGTGACAGGTGTTACTCGGCCGGTCACCCTAGGAGAGAGCTGGGTGAGCGGACACTAAGTGTGCCAAGTTCCTCAGCTTCAAGGCAGCCATGCTCTAAGCTGTATGTGTGCTTGTTTATTTAAAATCTTTCTCTTTTAATGATGGCCGAGGTAAAAAGAAATTATATTACCCCACCCCTTAGGGCCAGTCAGCCCAGAAGAGAGGATTCATTTCAAACACAAGTCATCATCTTAATTTCTAAAAAAAAAAAAAATTTACTTCCTTTTCTCTTCCCCATAAAAGCTCTTTGGGAAGTTTTGTTTTCTGGCTAATGGCTTTCTTTATAACTGGGTGATCAATTCAGCTGAGATTAATTGAGCATGAAGTTGGCAGCATCTGTGAAACCATTTATCAGGGAGAAAGAGCTGGATCACTCCGGAGCCCACCAGCTGTCGCTACCCCTGCACTGCTCTCTTGCCAGCAGGCTTGGCCTACCTGAGCCTCAGGTGGCCAGCAGTGTGCTCACCTGCTGTGCAAGCAAAGTAGAGGCCTCCTGCACTCTCCCCTCCCCAGCAAAAGCCTCCACGGCTGCAGGAATCTTTGTACACCTGTCATGTCAGAGGTACTCTAATAGCATGACAGCATCTTGCCATCACACTGTTTGCTCTTAAATTTTTTTAATTTAATTTACTGTGACTATGACCCGGATCCTGTCCAATGAAATTGTTTAATGAAGTGCTGTACTGTGTCAAAAGAATAAGGCTGCTGCTGCCTCTTCCTCGTCTTCTTCTCCTTCTCCTTCTCCTCCTTCTTCTTTTCTTTTTGTAACTACTGGGGACTAAACCCGGGGCTTTCCACCAAGTCACCTTCTCAACTCTTTTTTATGTTTTATTTTGAGACAGCACCTTTCTTTCTTTCTTTCTTTCTTTTTCTTTCTTTCTTTCTTTCTTTCTTTCTTTCTTTCTTTCTTTCTTTCTTTCTTTCTTTCTTTCTTTCTTTTTTTGAGATAGGATCTCACTCTTATTTTTAGTCCCTGAGCTTACTATGTAGCCCAGGCAAGCCTCAAACTCAGCAATCCTCCTGCCTCTGCTTTCTGAGTGCTGGGATTACAAGTGTGAGCCACCACACCTGGCACCGTGGAATAGGTACTGAATGTTGGTGGGCATGAGTTACCACACCTGGTATTGTTGTATGTGGTTACCGGGGATCAAACCAGGGACCATGCACTCACCAGGCAGGCACCAGAACCACTGAGCTAAATCTCTGGCCCCTGAGACAGCATCTTGATAAGTTACTAAGTTGTTCATGCTGGTCTTTAACTTAGAATTCCCCCTGCCTCAGCCTCCCAAAGTGCTGAATGTATACCTTCTTATGAAGCAATACCCAGCATAGGCTCTACATGGTACATTAGTAGACTTTGGTATACAATTCTCACCTTATGTGACTATATATAGTTGACATGCACTGTATATGACAAAGTTAGTAAGGATGACAACTGACAATAGGACTTAGGCATCTGGTAACCTTATAAGCATTTTATAGCTACTTCCTCATTTAATTCTTCAGATGAAGTATGAGTTTTATTATTTTCCTGTTTTACAAATAAGAGAATTGAGCATGGAAGTAATTTTTCTATAGTTACACAGAAAGTCAGTGGCAAACTTTCTGCTAATTAGTCACCCAAACCCAGGTGGCCATGTCCTTACCTTGCACCTTTCATTGGCAGAAAAGAGCAAGAAGTGTTCTTTCTGTCCAATTCTTGCTCTTTCTTTCTGCAGAGAGAAGTCGTGTGTGTGTGTGTGTGTGTTTGTTTGTTTGTTCAGTCACTGGACTTTAATAAGTATAGATGATACTCTACCAAGACTAATTTTATGTCCAATTAACTGGGATATGCTAGTGAGCTACTTGGTCAAACATGATTGTAGATGTTTCCATTACATTATTTTTGGGTGACACTTAGATTAAAATTGGTAGAGTTAGGAGTAAAACTGATGGTTCCTCCCTAGGGGGGATAAATCTCATCCCATCCAAGTGGCAGGATCAGCAAGCCTAGCCTTTGGAATGTACTGCCAAGTTCACTCATGCTCGGTCTATATTCTCGTGGTCCACCCAGCACACACTGAGCTTGCTGGCTCCACAGACATCTGAGCCTTCGCTGAATCCTCCTCCTACAAACAC
The DNA here is from genome assembly GCA_004025085.1 of Thryonomys swinderianus. Lineage (NCBI taxonomy): Eukaryota > Metazoa > Chordata > Mammalia > Rodentia > Thryonomyidae > Thryonomys > Thryonomys swinderianus. The sequence continues at coordinate 1,840 of PVIC010017352.1, read as the reverse complement.
ACTGTCAGCTCTGCCTTGAGAATCCTAACAAGTGCACAACACATGTTCAGATGTGCTTGGGGCCCACAAGGCCTCACTGAGCCGACACTGGGCCAGAGAGAGGCTTCTGCTTTGAACTAAATGGCCTGTGAGCTCCTTACAAAGCAGAATTTTAAGATGTGGTTATTCCAAGTGTTGCAGCACAACACTTCCCTAGCACAAATTCAAGGGGAGCACTTTTCACCCAAGTGACCAAGTGCACAATGGAATAGATTGCAAGGCTCTGGTCTCAGTATTTAAAGAGACAGTGTTTGTAAAGCACAAGGCCCAGCACATGAAGGAGACCAAGGTTGTGACCCAGATCCTATCTCTGGCCTTTTAAACTCTGAATCACAGAAGTCACAAAGGGAGGGCGATTCTTTGTCCCTTCCCAACCACGTTTTTTTTCCAGAGTGAAAAAATAACAATGACCTAAGGAAATCCTTTGTGGGACACTTCCTACCATTTCATAGCTACCATTCAAAAAAAAAAAACAACCTGGTAGAAGACTCATATTGAGCTTGATGAGAGAATCATAATTACATTTCTTGTTGAAGTTATTTTGCAAGTAGCCACGGTCACATCATGGGGCCAGTGTACCTACGTCATATTTTTTAATCAAGGGGCATCTTCTACACTAGCTCCCTTACAAAAGGGGTCTGTCACTGCAGGGACAAGAAGACTGCAAGTGGAAGCTGAGCCAGGCATTGTTAGGAGACCACACACAAATACAGGCCTGGTGTTTTCTAATTCCTCTCACCTTCCAATGCTGTACTTACCATCAGGGATAGATTCTTGCAAATCAGCCTCCTGTACAAAAAGGCTAATAATCAAGAGCATGTTTGCCATGACTTTGCTTGTGAAAGGCTAGAACGTTTCGCATCAACCCAAAACTCCCAACCAATTTCCTAAAATGTAAGTATACAGCAAAACGCCCACATATTGGAATTAAAAAAATGAACTATTGTGTTAGAATGTAAAATACTGCAAATACTGCTTCTCATCAACCACAAATGCATGTCAGAGAACAAAAAAGAGCTCGATACACTGTGACACTTTTCTTAGCCTCACAGTAATCAGGGCACACACCCCATTTTGACATACAACACACTTCCAAAAGACCTACCTCCCTCTGACTTCTTGTAGTTGTATTTAGAATGCAATTCAAGAATCTTTTTGCACTCATTTTAAATGCATTGAGTATAAGGGTCAAAAAGTAAGTGTTTTGGGGCCCGGGGATTTAGCTCAGTGGTTCCACTGTCTGCCTAACAAGCACAAGGTCCCAAATTCGATCGCCAGTACCACATACCACAAATAAATAAATAAATATGTATATGTGTGTGTGTGTGCATGTGTGTGTGTTTCCATATAATCAATGATTAAAAACTTTGCATTGAGATATGCATAGGATATAAATTTGGATTTTATAAAAATCAAAAGAGAGTCTTTTGAGAAAATGTTCCCCAAGGAGACACTGTGGAGAGTTTCACTTATTTACTAAGTTTTTATCTCACTGTACTGTAAGACTGGTAAGAGCAGGAATGTATTTCTGTTTTGGGAAGGACCCAAGGATTAGAAAGGACCTGACTCACACAAGTCATCTTGAATGAATATATCAATAAACTTCAGACATAGTATAGAATGGATGGACAGATGGGGAGAAGTTCTGAAAAGAGTCAGGAGACGAGAGTTTTACATCCAAGGCTGACCACACATACTCTGAGCCTCCTTTTCCCATCTGATCATTAAATATTCTAGAGATCCTTTAGTTCCATCCCTGTATCTCCAGCTCTTTTTTTTTTTTTTTTTTTTTTTTTTTTTT